>JAULKM010099959.1:0-10669 GCA_032355605.1 Rubia tinctorum
AATATTGTAATTACCATAATTATCCATCGAGAAAACCGATACCAATATTGCTTCAAAATCTGCATCGCAAATCTGCACTTTCCATTTGCTTTGCTGGCAGTGTTCCAACATGGTAAGTTTCTTCTTCTTTACCATATGTTCACAAATTACCAATCAATTAAAGTCATTACCACATGTGTCTTCACCATTACTCCATAATTAAATTCATTACATGTGACTTTACACTGTTTGTTTCATCCGGACTATTCCTGAGAGAAAGTGAGAGCTCATTGTTAGCATCACTGTCCTTATCTTGGGAGTTAAGAGTCATACATGTGTTGAATCAAAAATGATTGGAGTAGGCATTAAGTTGTGATCCGGAAGGATTGAAAAACGAAGAACAAGAATTACCAAACTTTACTGATTGAATTTCTCAAACGTTTACAAAGAACATAGATATGAGGTGAGAACAGAGAGAGAAAAGTATAGAAGAAAGAGATTCTCACAATTTCTGATCCATCCAGATGTAAACTCTTTTCATTGCCAGAGTCCTGATTGGCAGAGGTTGTTGTCTTCTTGGAATGTGCATCATTGCTCACGGGTTTTGTGAGTGTATCACCTATTGCTACTGGTGTAATAATGGGCTCGGGAATATATGCTTCCTAGTTGATGGTCGGTGTGGTTTCATGGGAAGCACGATTCTGATCTTGGTCTGGTACATGGCCTGGACTGGTGTTAATTATCTGAGCACTGATCACAGGAAAATGCTTAGGAGCTGTGTCTTGATTTTTAGCTTGTTCGGCTGTAGCTTCAGTGTGTTTTTGTGACACAGTGTATCCAGATGAGTTTGGTAGTGGTTTTTTAGCAGGAATCCAGGTATCTTTGTTTCGGCCCTGGTTCAACTTAGTACTAGGCTTCACTCTAGGATTTTTTTGTATTAGTTCTGGGTTTAGAACTCTACAAGTTGAGCGCCATGTCCTAGTTTCTTGCAGTGGGTGCAATACAAAGGGAGGCTGTCATAGTCTATATCGTATTTCTCATCATCGGTGATTGATCCTAGCCTAATAAAACTGGGTAAGGTGCTAAGGAGATCAACTTCAACATAGAGTTTCATTGCAGAGGGCCTAGTAAGCTTTTCAGTAGCAAGATCCATTTTCATATAGGTTCCAATCTGATTTTCCATGGCAACAATCGAGGGGGTAGTATAGTACTAAAGAGGGACATTTTTTAGAGTTACCCGTAACGGCACAACTGAGGATTCCAGCTCTAGCTTGAAATTGGGAGTCCAGCGGAGGATACCATGTTAATTCCATTGAATGACCATTCCAGCATCTTTAGAAGTCCTCCTTTGCTTGCAATGGTCTATAGCTCCAAGCTGGTATTTTCCGGTGAAGCCAATCATTTTGAACTCCGATTCAATTATGTCCATAGTTGGTCTGCCTCTTGGGAAATTTCCGATTAGCGCATTAGCATAGTGGCTGGACAGTGTCTAAATATGTTCTGGAGGGTAGAGCACCGCCGGTTATCCTTTGAAGTGTGTGGTGGGTTCCATGTTTAGTGGTGTTGGTAGGGTTTCATATATGGGTGGGTTTTTTTTGAGTTCTTGGGAGAAGTTTTTGGAGGCCGCCATGGCGGCGAGCGAGGTCGCAGCCAGTCGATTGTATGGTGGTGGTGTTTTCTTGTGGTCTCAGTGGAGCACTGTTTTTTAGCTGTTTTCAGTAGGTAAAGTAAGAGAGATGGAAGAGTGAAGAGAGAGAAGCAAAGTTGTGGAGACATGTGATGTATGTGAAGATGTATTTTCAAATGTTCTATCAGTTTATTTTTTTAATTTAAACATGATATAGTTTTTTTAAAAAAATAAACTTAAACAAGATTACTACTTTATACACTAGTATTTTTTTGTGTTTAGACATTCAAATATAGTTTAACATATTCTTAATTTAAATTATGCAATATTTAAATAAAAATTACAGTATCTAAGTTAAATGTACCGTTTACAAAATGGACTTAACTACTAGTTTTATATTAATGCTTATTTAAATATTCTAATAGATTTATAAAAATCATTGTTTAAACCTTTGTGCTTAAGAAATGTGTTTGTTAGATTTAAAATGTCTAATCTAATACAACATCAATTATAGTAATACTAGTAAAAGTGTTATAATAGGTTAACTTATATTTTTAGCATCTAAGATTTTTTTTGAAAAATCAATCATTCCAAGATGTTGGGAAAAATGCCCAGCGGCGATTACAATGTGTGGAATTCACATCCAATCTAACTAGTCTCTAGCAATAACTAACATATTGCAAAGATATCTAAATTACATATTAACCAGACTGATCGTCTGTACTATTACAAATCAGGGATCCAATGAAAAACTGTAACATCGCCCTTGAGAATATTAACTTGCTTCCGGCGAAAATCATTACCACTTGGCAGAGAAGAGCGTATCACGCATCAATATCATTATCTAAGAAATTGTAGATTGTAACATTAACTTTAATTTGTCGTAATAAAACGCAAAAGACATTGCTTGTAGAAATGGTCACTTGTTATACACGTTAAACTTTAGCTTGTGATCTTTATGCAATTCTATCTCTATTCTAGATTCATGAACCTATCTCTAACAATTTTTCAAGGACCGATTTCTAATTTTTTTTTAGGGACCTATCTTTATTTTTTTCAGTGACGTTTTTCCAATTTTTCCCATCATTTCCCTCCCGTTGCAATCTGCAAAAAAAATCAATATGAAAAAAGTGAAAAAAATCAATATGATCATCGAACTGAAAATCAGAAATATCATCTACAACTAGACAAACATCAACCAAAAATCACAAAACATGGGATAAAAAATTGCACCAATTTTTTTAATTAAATGAAAATAAAAATTGAAAAAAACATCGACTACAACTAGCAAAACATCAATTGAAAATCAAGAACATCAGAAACTGAAAATCATAGAAACATCAACAAAGCTTAAATTATCAATTTTTTGAAAAAAAAACTACAAACGTCAACCTATATCACCCAAAAGATACAAACATCAACTCTCATTACCTAAACCCCATCCAGAAAAAGAAAAACATCAACTTGAGAAAAAACCCTACAAAACATCAACCTATGTCACTAAAAAAATTACAAACATCAACTCTTATAACCTAAACCTCACATAGAAAATGAAAAACATCAATGTGAGTGAAAATAAAAAAACTAAAAATATCAACCCATATAACCCAAAAAAACCCGAAAAACATCAACTCATATCAACTAAAACTCACCCGAAAAATGAAAAATATCAACATGAGGGAAAAAGTATTAAAAACATCAACCAAATAGTTACAGTACCTCAAAAGTATAAATTCTTCACTATGAAAATCATAAAACATCAACAAAACATAAATTATCAATTTTTTGAAAAAAAACTACAAACATCAACCTATATCACCCCAAAAAAAACTACAAACATCAACTCCTATCACCAAAATCTCATCGAGAAAATAAAAAACATCAACAAGATAAAAAAAAAGACACTACAAATGTCAACCTATATCACCAAAAAAAACTACAAACATCAACTCATATCACCTAAACCTTAGCCGGAAAATGAAAAACATCAACATGAATTTTTTTTATTAAAAAACTACAAATATCAATCCATATCACCCAATAAAACTACAAAATATCAACTCATATCACCTAAACCTCACCCGAATAATAAAAACAAAAACATGAGAGAAACAATAACTACAAACATCAACCTAAAAGTTATAGTACCTCAAGAATAAAAATTCTTTTTAAAAAAAGGACCTGGGGGGATTCGAACCCAAACTACTGACCTCAAACTCAAGAGTACGAACAACTACACCAAAGACTCGTTATTAAACATACACTCAGTCAAATAATATTAAATATCAGTATATATCTTTGAAAAAAATAAAACACAAAATTAAACCTCACCTCTCACGCGTAGAAGCTCAGCCACCGTCCGCCACGTTGCCGTTCTCTGCGTCTTCCACCTTAGATTTCCGTCATCACCTCAGGTCTTGAGTGAAGCCACGTACGTCATCTTCTTCCTTTGGGTGCGTGAACCTTACGCGCATTCTTCTTCAGCACGGTCTGCTTGTTCCTCCAGCGTTGCATTCCTATTTTGATCGTCAATCCTTCACTGCCATTTTTAATCCTTTGTCATTTTCAATCCTCGGTAACAGTGGTACCGCCTCGGACGCGCCAGGGAAGCCTTCTTCAACAAAGTTTGCGTCGAAATCGATAAATCAAATAGTGGCGCCGTCTCAGATGCATCCTTCAATAGAGTTCGCATCAAAATTGTCAAATCACATGGAGATTGCATCGAAAGCATCGCAGCAGGGATGAAAAACAGAGATCTCACCGGTGGAATTGTAACAGAAATGCGGCGGAATTGCATCGGAGATCTCATCGGCGATATTGATCTAGGAGACAGAGAAGATTAACGGCAGATAGAGGCTGTGTTTGGAAGAGCTGTGCTTATAAGCAAAATTGGCATATTTTGAAAGTAGGGAGAGACCAGCTTCTGTTTTTCACCCAAAATAGTTTATGTTTTCAATATAAGCTATTTTTAGCACTTTGAAAAACACTAAAAAAGTGTTTTACTTAAAAGCAAAGTAGCTTATAAGCTCTGCCAAATAGAGCCTGAGAAAATCAGTGGATACGACTGAAATTCGGCGGTAACCCTCGTCCGATGGCAGTTTTCGATCAACGAGGAGGTTTCTGACCAATTGCAAAGAAAATGAAAATTCTAATTCTAAATTTTTTTGTAATATATAAAATATTTAGTAATTGAACAATAGGTTCCTAGATTGATTGACATTTTTTTAAAAAGAATCCTAAATAACACTTACAATAATTGCACAAGGCTTTGTGTTAAACTTTCAATCTTTATTTAATCTAATTTACTTGGAAAATTTTAATAACAATTTGATTTAATCTGTGATTTTCTCTTTCCCATCTTCTCTCTCATACGCTCCCTGTCAATTTTCTTTGATTTGGCTTCGCCACTGCCTCCACCATGGCTGGGTTGACGCCTTCACCACCTTTAGCCTATGCTAAAACTGTATCTCAAAACACTGACCAACCAGAATCTTCGAACCTCACCATTTCTTGAACTCCCTTTAATCCAAAACCTATAATTGAGCATCTTGGTTAACCAGGCCTCGTCTTCTCAGATGCAGAATGTGACAGACTCGAGGCTCCTCTCAAATGGACTTTAATTGGCAAATTCTCATGTGCACTCCCATCAATGGAGAAATTACGTAAAGATTTTCACACAGCAGGGTTCAAAGGATTGGCTCACTTACATCTGTTAGATTGGAGGAAAGTATTGATCAATTTTAAATTTCCATAAGATTAGTACATTTGTTGGCTTCACAAAGTATGGAGCTTTGATTCCTATTCACTCACAATTGTTAAGTGGGAACCAAATTTCAATCCAAATGTCGATTCACCAATTGTGCCAATATAGGTAGCCTGTTGCGGTCATCCTCAGTAGTTCTTCGACTATAACGCAATGATGAATGTCGAAAACTTGGTCAGAGTACCAGTCAAGATTGATCAAGGCAAACTCAACAGAACCCATCCATATGTTGGCAAGGTCTGTGTGGAACTTGATATAAACAAACCAAAACCTTTGAGGATGTGGATACAATATAGAGGACCAGGCTTCTAGAAAAGTGCGGAGTATGAATGTGTCCAGGACTATTGCTCAAAATGTCTCAAGAATGGACATCCTCAATCATTGTGCAAATATATAGACAATCAGAGAAGGAATAGGGCCTGGAGACTATTAGAAAAAGAAAAGCCTTCATCCAATCAAGATTATCCTTCCACATCTAATTTTGTTTCCACAAAATCCACACAAGTTTATAGGCCTGTGATTAAGGATCAAAATGAAAAGACTATGCAAACTATAAAATGTGATAATGGAAAACAAAAGGAGGTAGTAGTAATTAATGATAAGGGAGATGATAATACAGATGTTCATAATGGTAATAACATGGAGCTAATCTCTATAGTTGATATTACAAATGAGGAACTGGAAAAAGAAAAATTAATTAAGTTTTTTAATAATCACACCAGTGGGACTAATTCACATGGTGTTTACTAATGATTTGCTTGAGAACAATGTAGAAATAGGTACAATGACAAATGGATCATCCTCTCAGGAAGGAAAGGACACTTTACCGTTGGGGAAAAGTTCACGGAACGAGGATCCCATGATGATGGTCAAGCCTAGCCAAATTCCAAATAACTCTTAGGAAGTTAAGGTTGTGGAGACTTCGAGGAAAATCAGACTCAAAATTTAGGGAGTTCACAGATAAGTGCAGGTATGAATCCCTCAGACTCAATAACTGTTAATGTGCTACAGACTGGAAATTTGACTAGAGATGATAGGAAACTTATTGATGATATGAACCTAAGTCCTAAAATGCAGTGTTCTCATGATATGAACTCTAAAGGAAAGGAAGGTGATAATATATTAGAACCAAATCTTCTTGCATAAAATAGATTCAACAGATTAATTACAGATACTAGTGATGATACCGAAAATGAATTTGTTGAATCTATGTTACAAAATAAGACTCATAAAAAAAACAAGAAAATGACTATACATGCCTTCATAAAATTTTAACTACAAGGTCTCAAGCTGAATCCAAAAATTTGGTTTAATAATGGGATCATTAAATATGTGTGTTTCGAATGTTAGAGGCGTAAAAACTGAAAGAGCTCAGATTAAAGTTAAGAACATAAAAAGGAAATATAATATACCATTATTTGTTTTAATTGAGCCTATGTTGAAATCTGATCAATTGCAATCTATTGCTTTTAAATTGGATTTTAACAATTTCTATAGTGATCCTAGAGATAAGATATGGATTTTCTGGAATGATATTTTCAATATATCCATTATTTCTGGCCGTGATCAATTTGTGCTTACTGAATTAAAGCATGTTTCTTTCTCCTGTACATGGAATGCTGCTTTCATATATGCTAGACATGATCGTACAACGAGATACCCTCTCTGGTCTAGCTTACCACAGTACTGCAATAGGCCTATAATGTTGGTAGGAGACTTTAATGTTATTAGAGAACCTAGTGAGTATATAGGACAATCTTCATCTAGCATAAATTGCATGTTAGATTTTAATGTATTCGTAGAAGAGAACCAGTTGATTGAACTACCTTGTGCAGGTAATCAATTCACTTGGGCTGGGATTAGGGGTCTAGTGAATGTGTGGGAAAGATTAGATAGTGGTCTAGAAAATGAAGTTTTTTCTAGATTTATTCCCTAACACTAGAGTAAAAGCCATACATCCTTCGGACCATTCCTCATTGTTAGTTTCTGTAGCTAATTTTAATTATTTGTCAAGATAAAAAACATTTAAATTTCAGAATTGATGGGTAACTCATGATGATTTCATGGATGTAGTTATGGATAATTGGAATAATGCATGTACTGAATACGGAATGCTTAGATTTTCCATTATGTTAAGAAGATTAAAACTTGCTTTAAAGGAATGGAATAAAAGTGTTTTTGGAAATGTGCATGATAGAGTCAAACATGCATAAGAAAATGTTTTACAAAAGGAAATTTTGCACCAGCTGAATAATGATGCCAATTTTAGGACAGAGCTTCATTAGGCACATGCAGAATTAACCCTAGCTTTAAGTAGAGAATAAATTGTTGGATACAAAAATCTAGGGTAAAATGGCTTAAACAAGGAGATTCTAACACTAAATTTTTTCATGCATCTGTAAAATCCAAGCATTATAGGAAAACCATTTCAGAAATTAAAAACTCACAGGATTGGTGGATTAAGAATCCAGATGATATAGGAGCTGAAGCTGTGAGATTTTTTTCTAAACTTCTGACTTATAGTAATACTGATACTGATGGTTTCGCTGTTCTCTCAATGTTACAAGATATCCCTCAATTTATTACTGATTAGATAAATGAAAATATCATGAGGACAGTCAGAATGGAGGAACTTAGACAGTATGTTTTTAGCGTGGATGGTGGTGCAGCTCCTGGACCGGATGATTTTCTGGGTACGTTTTATACTATCTGTGGGATATTGTATCAAATTACCTGTTGAATGTTGTAAATGAGTACCTATTAGGCATCCCCATCCCAAGAACCAGTGTAGTAACTTTTATTGTGTTGATCCCTAAAAACGGGTCAATTATTCCTTTAATGATTATAGACCTATAAGCCTTTTGAATTTTTTGAACAAAATCTTTTCAAAGTTCTATACAGAGAGGTTAAAGCCCATAATGGCACAACAAATCTCCCCTAAACAATCAGCCTTTGTTCATGGTAGAGAACTTGATGATATTGTGTTACTAATGCAAGAAATGATTCAGTTTTTGAATAACAAAATGGGTGGTTTTAAACCTTCAAGAGGCATTAAAAAAAAGAGATCCCATATCTCCATTGTTGTTTATATTGCGTACTGAAGTTTTTTCAAGAAACTTAAAGGGTTTATATGAACAAGCTAGGATTGGTTATTTTAAGTTGCCAAATTCACCAAGTAAAATCACTCATCTCAGTTTTGCTGATGATACAGTGGTTTTTCTTAAAGCCAACGGAACAAGTTTGAAAAATCTGAAGGTTTTCTTCTGGTCTATGAGAAATCGACAGCCAGACAATTAATTTTCAGAAATATGCTATTACCTAATGAAACAAGCACCGCCTGCACATAGAACCATGATACAACAAATCAGTTACATGACACCTGGTGTCTTTCCTTTTACATATTCAGGGTGTCCAATTTATTGTAGAAGAACAAAACATAATTATTTCCAATCCATTTTTGAGAAAATATCAGCAAAATAACTTCTGTGGCAAAATAAATGGTTAAATCAAGCAGAAAGACTAATTTTCCTGAAATGTGTTCTTTCTGCCATTCCACTTCATATATTTGATGGCATTAAACCAACAAAGGGAGTAATAGATTAGCTACATACTCTCTATGGGGAATTTCAGCATATGTATAGAAAAAACTTGGAGATGTTGGAATAATTTGTGTTTTCCCTTTCTGGAAAATGTTCATGATGTTAAAAATCTCCATATTACTATCAAGAGTTTTTCATTAAAACTATAGTGGAATATGCAAAAAGGGAAATCTCTTTGGTCTGATTATATGTGGTCCTGATTATTTAAAAGTATATAAGACTTGGCTCAAGATCAAGGAAGTTGATGAGAAAGCATATGAAAATTGCTATCTCCAGGTAGGAAAAGGTGAGGTTTCTTTTTTTGCACAAAAAATTGTTTAAATACTTATAATCTGATTAATGTGTGGGATATGCAATATCTAGTACATTTTCCCGACCTAGCAATTGCAGAGTCTTTTCTAAACCAAGAGCAATATATTTCTGAGCTCCAATCAGGTTTGGATAATGAGTATATTCAATTGTTATCAAAGGAATTTTATTTATTTGACGATTATCCTGATCTGTTAGTTTGGAAGCCTGAGAGAAATGGTTTTTTCTCTCTTGGTTCTTCTTATGAAATACTTAGGGCTAAGAGATTTAAAATTGAATCTTTCAAACAATTATGGTCTACGTTTTTACCCAAAAAAATCTTAGTGTTTATTTGGAGGCTTTTAAATGGACTTATTTCTTTTACAGATGTTCTTGAGGATTTTAATTTTCATTTACCCTCAGTATGCCCATTTTGTAGAAATGAATCTGAGGAAGTGTATCATTGTTTTAATAACTGTGAATGGACCAAAGTTGTATGAACTCAACTAAACCTATTCTTTGATGTGGACAATATTCTTTTTCAAAAATTTTGGGATAGGTTTTATTTTTACTGGAATGTGGAAATAAAATCAAAACTACATACTTTTTGTGTAAGACTAATCCTATCAATAACTTCTTGGTTTATTTGGTGTGCAAGAAATAATTATATCTATGACAATCAGGTTCCTAATATGCTATCTATAGTAAGGAGTGTCATAGATACTATAAGAACTTTGGTTCACATAAATGGCTTAAGATGGAAAAGCTCAAAGAAAGGTTAAATATATCCAAATCTTCTGTCTATAGCTCTAATTGATACAGGTGCAAAAACCAGAGGGCAAATAGTAGTTCACTGGAAACTCCCTCAGCAGCTATTTAAGCTCAACACAGATGGGTCTTCACTCAAATCAAGGGTTGCTAGAGCTAGAGTGGTAATTAGGGATCAACAAGGAAAAGTTTTGATACCTAAATTTCAGTTCGTAGACAATAAGGATAGCCTGGAAGATTAAATCATTGCACTGATTCTTGGACTAGAAACAATTTACTTCAATGATTATCATGATCTCCAAGTGGAAGTGGACTATTTGCTTTTACTGAAGATGAACAAAGGAATTCAATATTCCATGGCGATTTCTACCCCTATTCAGAACCATCTGGAGTTTGACAGGTGATCTCTTAACTTATTTTTCTCATAACTTGATGGAGATGCCAAGATGACTACCACCATAAATGAAAACATTCCACGACTTGATCAAACATTCGAAAGTTATGTTTGGGATCCTCTAAGTGACATGTTTGAACCGATGACAAGGTCAAGAACAAAGCTTAGAGATGCGGCATTGAATGCTTTGATGGATCACCTTCATGATGAAGAATTCAAGAATAAGTCGGCTAGGGCTTGGATTAATTATT
>JAULKM010099960.1:0-10669 GCA_032355605.1 Rubia tinctorum
TATAAATGGGGTGAGTAAAATGGATTTGAAGTGGGTATGAAGACCCAAGTGGGTGATGGGGCGGGGTGGATTTTAGATAATACCCGATGAGGCGGGGTGGATTTTAATATTGTACCCGCCATGGGCAAGAAATTTTAGGTGGGTAAGGGTATGGAGGTACCATAATCCGTACCCGCCCCGCCCCATTGTCATCCCTACCAACCATGTGTTTTGCGTCCTTTTCGCAGACGCTGGGGCCATCTTTTTTTTTTAAAAAAATGGGATACTTAGCACCCTCCTATTGGAGTACAAGCTGCCCTTTCTTTTTTTTTCATTGGAGGGACACATGGAATCCTTTGATTGGGCCACATGTCCTATTCTTTTTAACACAAAGTCCTATCTTAGTCAGCCTAAACTTTAGGCCAGAGTTTATTGGGAAATTATTGTAAATTTCATTTGAAATGAGATTTTTTAATAAAATATGCTAATAAATCTAGGGACTTGTTGAACAATTTTCAAAAAAAAAGTATATAAATGCTAAAATCTTTCATATTTTCATTTATTTTCCGTCGTCTTCATCCTCTTATATGAACCTGGAAACCGTCGGTAAATGCCACCTCTCCATCGTCAACTGCCACCGCTCCACCGTGAAGTTTTACTCCGGTGGTGTCGGCCGATTGAATTCACCTCTGACGTTGCACCGATCGAATTTGTCTCCGGCGATAGCGAGGATGTCCAGAAGAGGATGAGCAGGTTGCGCGGCTGAGCTGGTCAGCAGGAAACAAAGATACCGGTGGTCTGATCTAGCGATGCATTCACGGTGGAGCACAACATTGGTGAAACACAGATTTACATGCGGCAGTGACGGCGGAGCACGCATAGAGACTGCGGAGCACAAATTTATAGTTGGTAGAAGAGTTTCTCTAGCGGTTGTGCCTCTGCGCGTGAGATGCACCCGCACTGTTGGAGAAGAATGCTCTGGCGCATGAACTCCACACGCCTCCACCGTAGAGCTCAACTACGGAGAATTCGGATGGCGTGACTTCGACTCCGGTTGATGAGCGCAACGCCGCAGCTATGCCAGCCTTAATTGAGACCGCCGTGACAAACTCCTAGAGCAGCTCCGGCAACGGTCTTCTGAGAGGTGAGTGTATGTTTGATGTGCCTTTTTTTGTCGTGTGTTTGTGTTTGTGTGTGATTTTGATTTGTGTTTGATGTGTTGTGTGAGTTTGTGATGTTATTGATGTGAGGATGTTGTTGTTGATGATGTTTTGTTTTTTTCACTGAGGTATAATGTTATGTGACTAAGTGTTCAATCAGTAAAAGTTCTTTGGTGTAGTGGTTAGTACCTTAGGGTTGGAGATTGGAGACATGGCTTCAAAACCTGTTAGAGGTCTTTATCTTTTAAAGAGTATATATTTTTAAGGTATATATTGAGGTTTATT
Source organism: Rubia tinctorum (assembly GCA_032355605.1). NCBI lineage: Eukaryota > Viridiplantae > Streptophyta > Magnoliopsida > Gentianales > Rubiaceae > Rubia > Rubia tinctorum. The sequence goes on from JAULKM010099960.1 coordinate 1,425, forward strand.
ATTATTTAACTGAAATAATGTTTAGTAATTATTCTTTGGTGTAATGGTTAGGATGTGGACTATGAGGTTAGTGGCACGGGTTTGAATCTTACTAAGACATTTTTTAAAGAATTTATGTTGTTGAACTACAGTAACATTTTTGGTTGAGGTTTCTAGCATTTTTTCTCTCGTGTTGTTGTTCTTCATTATTCGGGTGAGGTTTATTTGATATGAGTTGATATTTTCTTTAGTTTTTTTAGTGATATGGATTGACATTTATAATAATAATTTTTTTAAAACTCATGTTGTTCTTTTTCATTTTTCGACTGAGATTTTAATAATAGGGGTTGATGTTTTTAGTGTCTTTATTCTTATGTTGATGTTTATCATTTTTCGGATGAGATTCAGGTGTTATGAGTTGATGTTTGTAGTTTTTGGGTGATATATGTTGATATTTGTAGTTTTTTTCGTTTTATCATGTTGATATTTTTCATTTTCCGGCCGAGTTTTTGGAAATAGGGGTTGATGTTTTTAGTGTCTTTTTTATTATGTTGTATTTTTCATTTTCAGGATGAGGTTCAGGTGTTAGGAGTTGATGTTTGTATCTTTTGGGTAATATAGGTTGATATTTGTAGTTTCCTTTTTTTTTAAAAATGTTGTTGATGTTTTATAATTTTCAGAGTGAATAATTTATACTCTCGAGGTACCGTAGCATTTTTGGATGTTTTTAGTGTTTTTTCTATCATGTTGATAATTTTCATTTTCCGGGTGAGTTTTGGTTGATATGAGTCGATGTTTGGTAGTTTTTGTGTTGATATGGTTGATATTTTGTAGGTTTTTTTTGACGTTTTTCATTTTCCGGGTAAAATTTAGATGATAAGAATTGATATTTTTAGCTTTTGGGTGATATATTTTGATGTTTGTAGGTTTTATTTTTTTTGATAATTTAATCTTTGTTGATGTTTTTATGATTTTTAGTTGATGTTTTGTTAGTTGTAATCGATGATTTTTCAAATTTTTGTTGATTTTTATTTTTATTTTAAATATTTTTTTGTCGATGTGTTCTGATTTTTCGTTGATATTATGATATTTTATAAATCTTAGTTCGATGATCATATTGTTTTTTTTTATAAAAAGTTGATTTTTTTTTTGCAGATTGCAGATGGCGGGTTGGGAAAAATTGAACAAAAAAACCCTTGTAAAAATATTAGATATAGGTCTCTGTAAAATTATTAGAAATAAGTCCCCGTAAAATTATTAGAAATAAGTCATTAGAGCTAGAATATAGTTAGAATTGCATAAAAAAATTTGCCTAAAGTTTATGCGGCCTCACATGAGACCATCTTTTTTAAAAATATATGTTTTTAAAATTTGTAAAAATTATTTTAAAATCTGTATTTTTTAAAAAAAATCTGAAAAATATATTCACAAAATATTTAATAATTTTTGAAAAAATGAAATGAAATTTTAAAAAAGAAAATGTTTATTAAATTAAATGTTAGACAAATTTTTAATGCAAAATTTAAAACTTCACATTCATCTTATTTTGGGTGGATAAATTTAATGTATTATTAAATTGCACATTCAACTTATTTTTGGTGGGCAAATTTAATTTAATTAAATGTTAATGAAAAAATTAATGAGTATGATAGAGAAAATCAAGTGGGGTCAATGAATAGTGAAACGTGATTTTTTGAGTGGTTTCTTAGGATGAGGTGGAAGAGAGAGAATGTGACAAATAATATATTTAATTGGTAAGAAACCGCTTACGGTTCCTACCATTAGAGCAAGCCCAACAGTTTCTTTATAATAGAGATTTTCATTGATTATAGGGATTTTTCATGGTTTTTCATCTCCAAAAACTTCCCTATCTCATTCCCTAAAATAGGGATTGTGATGAGAGAGAAGATTTCATTCCCTATATTTGTAGGAAGAGAAAAAGATTACAGGAAATGAAAATTTAATGCAATTCTAATTGAATGCGTCAAATCATAACACAACTTCATTTTTATATTAAACTTTAAGTCACATATTTCCCCATTCTTCCGTTCCTACTAAAAATTACTTTCGACTTCCAACAATTTCTTTTAGAAAAATTACTACAATCTCAAACTCACATGTGATACTTATTTATATTTTTAAAGATTTTTGTCAAAAATGATTTGTTTAGAATATTGAAATTAATCTCTTTGATTTATAGTTTATAAATTTTTTTTAAAAAATTAAATATTGTTACCTTTTATATCAAACTGGGTGAATAAATATATAAAAAATACGAAAAGAAAACTAATTTCTAATTAACATCGATATTTTAATTAACATCGATATGTTAATATCGATATTAACATCGATATTAACATCGATATTAACATCCCTATTTTAGTTTCAATTCTTTTACTACTTTGTTTTTTAAATACAAATGTCATCATCATTCTAAAGTGTCACCAACAAGAGTGACTTTTTTATATATAAAAACTGAGATTCGGCTTTTATAATATAATGAACAAAAACCGATAAGAGTGGCATTAGGCAAAAGTAAAACAAATGGCAACTCTCATCTTTCACACCAAAATTCTTATCAATTTATCATCCTCTCATCTTTCTCACAAGGCCAAACTTTAGGGTCTATCTAATATTAATTTTGAAAAGAAGAAAACGAAAAAAATAGTTTTAAATTAATTTTGAAATTTTAGTTTTAAATTTGTTATATTGATTGTCTATAAAAACTAACTTAATTTTTATACTATATTTTGAAGTGATTTTAAATAAACTTATAGCTTTAAAGGAAAAAAATACTCTTGTTGGTGTAGTAAATGTTAAATTATGCAAAATAGAAAAATTATTGGAATTGAGTTTAAAAAAATATTGTATTTCATTCCATATATACTTGAGAAAAGTTTGCTCTTACCCTGGTCTTAGGTCCCCTGCATTACAGCTAAACAGGTGCCAGGCAGGTTGGCCAGCTTTGGTTTCTCGTCTACGGAGCTGTGTGGCCCCCACAACTCCATTCAAATTCTGCAGCTGCCCCACACAAAAAGCCTCGAGGAAGGAGAGGGGTCACCACGCGGCCGGCCTCGGTTCCAGAGCGGGGTCCACCTTCCTAGAAGGCTCAAAATATAAAAATGCTCAGTAACTACTTTATTTTAACACGCTATTAGGTCATGATCAGTGGTATAGACCACTAGGAGTTTTTTACCAATTAAATATATTATTTTTTCTTAATTTCTCTTTCACCTTTTCCTAAGAGACCATTTAAGAAACCACCTCTTTTTCTCCCACAGTGGTAAGAAATAATTCTGCATTATTCATGGACCCACTTGATTTTCTCTATCATACTCATTAATTTTACCATTAACATTTAAGTTAAATAAATTTGTCCATCCAAATTAATTTTAATCTGGAATTTATGAATGCGTTTGGAAATTTAAAATTGAATTTCATTTTTTTACAAAAAATGTTAAATTATTTTTTAGGTTTTTAAATTGCATGTCGTTGCACAAAATTAATTAAATGTCATATTTAGTGCCAAATTTTTTTGTTCCTACCCCACTTGATTTTATCTATCATACTCATTAATTTTATCATTAACATTTAATCTAAATAATTTTTTCCACCCAAAATAAGTAGAATGTGAATTTAAATAATATATTAGAATATATAAAATGAATTTCGGTTTCAAAAATTGATTAAATAATTAATTTTTTGGCCTTTTATAAATCCCATTCGTTGCAGAAAATTAACTAAATTTTGGTCTTTAGTTTCAATAATATTTTTTCCTGAAAAAAAAGTTTAAAATAAATAACAAGAGAAAAAAATTTGATCGAAATTACCAATAAAATATTACATTAGCAAAAACTAATAATAACTACTAGAAAATTTACATAAAATATTTAAATAATAAAATGAATTTCGTTTTTCAAAAATTATTAAATAATTTGTTTTTTTTGATTTTTTATATATCGTCATTCGTTGTAAAAAATTATTTAATTTCATTTTTAAAATTTATTATATATATATTGTTCTTTTTCCCCATATTTTAGATAAAAATTATAAATTTTTAAAAATATTTTACATATTTTAAAACTAATTTTCATTTTTAAAATTTTAGATTTTTTTTAAAAAAATAATGGGACATGTAGCCCAACCGATGGGTGACACATGTTCCATTTGAAATTTTAAAAAAATAAGAGCAGGTTAGTAGGACACGTGGTCCACTGGAAGGGCAACACGTGTCCCAGGAGGAGACCAAAACTTGGTTCGCACATGCATGTGCAGTGGACAGAACGCTGGGTCATGGGCAGGCCTGACACAATGGGCTCTGGTCCGATCTCTTAGCAATAGATTTTTTGAGTGGTCCCCTATTCTAGAAACCCTCACTGTGAACATTTTCGATCTCTAGAGTGGTCTCTTAAAATTAAAATACCACCACTGCACATACCCTCATACTCCATTCGTTTGCAATCACGTAAAAATTTACTCCGCTTTTTACACTGGAGTAGAAGGGAATAAATAAGTTGAGCAAATTGAATAGAGGGTCATAAAAATTACAAATGAATAAGACTAATTTAATATTATCATAATTAGAGATATCCCAGTAAAAGTGATGAATTGTTTTTGACTCACTCCTTTATACAATGTGATGGATAAATTTTGATTATAGAAAAGTATGGATATTTTAAAAATATCATTTCTGGAAATATTGTAAAATGTTAACAACATATTCTTTGTTATCGTGGGTAATTTTCAATTCATGTTATTTTGTTGATGATACGAATCCAGATGCTGCACGTGTCGTGCCTTCGGAGCGGGCCATGTCACCCGCATGTATCGTGCCACCAGCATGGACCGTGTCACCTGTACGGATCGTGCCTCAGTTTGATCAAACATTTAAGGGTTATGTTCGAGATTCACTAAGTGACATGGTTAGTCCTATGACTAGGGCAAGGAAGAAACTTAGACATTTTGTGCTAAATGTTTTGATTGATCAAATTCGTGACGAAAAAACAAAGAGTAAATCGAAATTGTCTTGGGTTAATTGTTCAAGAATTTTGAAATAATGAAGACAACATGAAAAACACTGTACTACCTCCGTTTTTGTTGGATGTGACGTCATAGGATTAGGTGTTTGAATTTAGGAGAATGAAATGTGTGGATGAAATTGAATTTAGAAAGGGAAAATTAGGACGAGTTGATGAAATTGAAAGAATCTTGCCATATAATGAGAGTGTGTCAAATTCACAAAAACAACCAAAAAAAGAAAGTGTGTCACATCCAATGAAATTCAGGGAGTACTTTTTTCCCAATGAATTTTTCCCCAATGGGTTTTTGAAATAGTGCGATCAATAATTTTAGTTTATTTTTATTATTATGAATAAGGCCTTGAATTCGGCCATGTTGGATTTGAAAGAGGCCAATTCGGCCATATCCTAATATTGGGTTCGTGAATTTCATAAATTTGTGTCTTATATCCGGCGTTTGTTTGTGTTCTCTTTGATTGAAAGGCAGTGTTGAAGATCCTTTTGTATCGGGTGATTCTCAAAATTCGTTAAACAGAGTTTTCGTGAGAAGACTCGTATCATTTGAGATGGACGAAAAATAAATGTGTCATTTTTACTAAAATTAATAGTTGAAATAAAAAGTATGAAACAATAAGGTGGATATAGGAAGTATCAGTTGAGGTGTTTTGGCTACTGAAATTTCAGGTATCTTTGGACGTTTTATTCCACATATTCTTTTAAATTTAATACATTTTTCTTTGGCACTTCATTTTTTTAAAATCACATTTTATCATTTTTATATATTCGTTAATTTTTGAGTCCGTCTATTGAAAAACGATCTTTACATAAATCGTGGAAATATCAGAGATTCAAATGCAATTTTACCATAAAAAGATGAAAAAATTGCAGGTTAAAACAATTAAAATTCGGGTCAAAATCGGATTATAAGTTATTTGGGTAAATGCACACGCCTATTTGAGTTTTAATTATATTTTTTTACTCTAAATATGTAATGTTTCTAACCAGAACTCAAATGTTTCACTTGCAGTTAATACAGAGTATAAACCTCTAACTTCATGTTATTCTAATGAGCGAACGACTTGGGAATCCCCTGAACTCCCTTCATCATTCACTTTTGGACCATTATTTTTTTCCGAACACTTTTGACCCCCCTCAACTAGCAAAACTGCAGAGTCATGGCCATTCCGTCTAGTCAAAATGATAGTTCTAAATTTTTCTCTGTTAATTGAAAGTAAAAATGACTTTTCATATTTTTATATAAAAATATAGCCCCCTGCATTTTTTAAAATTTATATACAATCCCTATTTATTTTAATTACGAACCTTGGTTCCCCAACAATTTTTTTTAAAATTACAATTCAGCCCTCACATGCCACCCACCCAACACCTTCTTCTTTGGCCACCCGCATCACCGTCACAGCCCAAACCCTGCAACCGTCGCGAGCCATCTCAAATTAGAAACCTTAGCCCAGCTGTTCATCCTGCCACGAACCCATCAACGTCTCAACCCTTCTATCGTCGGAGCAAAATTAGGGTTTGTTGGCAACGAGCCCACCACTGTCCCAGTTTTTCTACCATAGTCTCTCATCCTGCCATGGCTCTCCGTTGTCTCCTACACCATTTATGTCGTCGCCTTTAACAACCTACCGCTCTGTTCCACTCGTCGGCGGTGACGGAGGAAGCTGTGAGGTGGAATACAAAATGGAGGATGTGGGGGATGATTTTGAAGGTGGGGGATGGAGGTGGAGGAAGCTGGTGGTGGGGGACGAAGGCCAAGGGGAACGGTGGTGGAGACGAGACGACACGACAACGAAGACAACGGTGGGTGTGGGGGGGGGGGTTAGATTCAGGAGTGGGAAAGGGAAAGGGGATAGGAAAAAGGAAAAAATGGAACAGGAAAAGGAAAAGGAAAAAATAAGGAAAATGGGAAATAACTATTTTACCCTTAAAATTGACGTTTTGATCAAAATTAACGATTTGACCGGATGAAAGGATCGCAACTCAGCAGTTCTATTAGATGAGGGGCCAAAAGTATCCAAAAAAAGAAAGAAGATAAGGGGCCAAAAGTGAACGATGGAGAGAGTTCAGGAACCTCCTGAGTCGTTTGCCCTATTCTAATTGAACCATGTATTTCCACATGTCTATGTAAAGACATTATTTCTTTAAAAAGTGATTTAATTTTTTTTCACTCTTATCACTCATTTATCTCCATAAATCTAGTATGTAGTTCAGAAGTATGATCAAACTAACTAAAATATATTTGACTATTAACTTTTGGGAGGATGAGAAAAAAAATTCCACTAAAATTAAAATTAAACTTTAAATAAAATTGCATTTATAACCCTATATTTATTCTGAAAGTGTCAAAATAACCATGGAGTTTTTAAAATGTCAAAATAGCCCTAAATAATCCACGAAAGTACTAAACTACCCAATCCAACAATTTTTTACCCAGATTCTTTATAATGATGGTTTTGCCCCTTGAAAAAAAAACTAAAAATCCGGAAAACATGGATTGGAGGTTATATACTCTTCATGTGATTCATATCATCGTGGGTTAGATCAACACTTTCTGAACAAAAATAAGGTTTGATCAAGATTTTCTAAACAAATTCAAGGTCGGTTCAACACTTTACTCAGCACTTTTTAGCACTTTGTACTTGAATCAAGAAGAGGTGAGCTAAGTTTGTACTCTAATCACTTTACCCCAAACCGAACGTAACTACTCTTTTCCTTTCTTCTCCACCACGTCGGCAATGCAGGGACTTATTCTGGTGGATTGGAGGTGCTCCGACGAGTAGATCGAAGAGGACGCAAAGCAGAAGGGGATAAAACGTTGGCAGCGAAAAAATGGTATGTTGATATAAATCCCCACCCACCCACAATTCGATTGATTAATGTGATATTGGTATAAATTTGTGCAATTTTTGTCTCTTTTCGTTCATTCAATATGAAAATGCCATATTAATCTCTCTTTTTCTTTACATTTATGTTTAATGTAAAAAAATTAAGAAATAAATAAGTAAGCAGAGGAGATAAGGGAAACAAATATTATAGTGAGGAGAAAACTAAATGAGGTGTCTTTTAAGAGGAATAAATATAAAGTATTAATAAATAAAGGATTTTTTAAAAAAATGTGTGAATAATGTGAGGGAGTAATTTTCATCTTCCTCTGAAAAATAGAAGATATTATGATTAAAAAATGAAAAGATAACCCAACTTCTATATGGTTAGGTGATGAAACAAAAAAGAGAAGTACCCATCAAAGTTCAGTACCACTGGATATCCCCGAACTTTAACCACCGGATCAATCATGGATTGCGCGGAGCTATCAGGTCAGATCAAATCAAATTCCTTGAGCAATTTGTTTTTAATCACTTTATTTTCCATATCTTTAAATTTTACGAGATAAAATGGGTGAGGAGAATTATGAGTTGTTAAGAACGATTCATAATGATTCATTCTTTAACATAAATGAAAATGTGAGAATTTTCAAAAAATACACGGAGTAATAAAATGGTACTCTGTATGTTTTATTTCATTGGATGTATCACACATTTCATCTATTTTATTAATGAATCCACCATCTGATGGAGATTTTTTTTGCCAGTTAATACCAGGGGCGGATCCAGGAATTTTATTTTAGTGGGTAATTATTTAATATTAAATAATTAAATAATATAATTAATAAAAAATAATGTCATACAACTAATTTAATAAATGTGCTCATGCTGACTTTTCATATTTTGAAATTTATCAACAAAATCATCCACGACAACATTCAAGAACAAATATTTTACAAGATAGCTAATTAAACAATCATTAAAATCGAAAAAATTGAAGAATAAGGATGAAAATATAACGAGACAACCGTCAAAATCTTCCGTTGACCAAGTTATTTTTTTAAAAAAGGTGAGACAACTGTCCTAGTTTGCCCGGAGCTAGCTCCGCCTCTAGTTAATATTGTAAAGAAATGACTATATATCTACAATTAAATAATTAATAATATTATCGCACAGAGTATTGTTGGATTCGATGTACTCCCTCCGTTTCACTGAAATTGGCATGGTAGCCTTATGTGCTTGGATTTAGGTGAATGAAATGTGTGGATGAAATTGAATTTATAAAAGGAAAAGTAGAATGAGTAGATGAAATTGAAGGAATCTTGCCATAAAAGGAAAGTGTGCCAAATTCACAAAAACAACCAAAAAATGAAAGTGTGTCACTTCCAATGAAACGGAGGGAGTA
>JAULKM010099961.1:0-10669 GCA_032355605.1 Rubia tinctorum
CCTTAAAGATTAGAACCAAGCTCTAAACCCCTAGATGGGTAACCCAAAACCTCTGGCTGTAGCCCCAAAAATTCAGGTTAAACAAATAGAACTAAACATCTCTCAAGATCCCACAAATGATGAGAGTATGTAATTGATACCTGTGAAACCTAGAGATCTCTCTGAAAATGGTAATGTTTTAGCTACCTCTGTGCAAGATACCCCTATTCTATTTCACCAGACATAGGCATATGATTAGGAAAATTTTCTAGATACCCTAGAAGATCAAATTCAGATAAAAGCCCCTACTCATAAGGAACTAGTAGTAAGAGCAGAACCAGTTGATCACTCCACCAGACCAGCAAAATCACCCACTTTAAAACCTAAAAGCAACACCAGTAGGAACCATAACAACTGGAAGAGCCTTGATAATACAATGAGCTTCATACATGAGTCCTTAGAGCTCTTGCTTATTAATAGAGCTAAATTATCTCTCCAATTTAAAGATTTTAGTACTAACATGCTATCTAAAATTCAATCTTCACTGGAACCTTTAACACAAAGGCTAGACCAAGAGCAGGAACAACAAACTCCCTATGGAAGGAAAAAATATGTTATCCAGATAGAGGAACTCACAATCTCACTTCCTGATAATCAGGCTCATACTTCAAACAAATCATAAGAATATCAGGAAGGATTAGAGGATATCAATCTTTATTCAGTTCCAGTAACTGACACAATACAGGTAACACCAGGTAGTACTGACCCCCCTGATCTGGTAAGAAACTTTTTCAAATCTTCAAATGTTTTAACTACTTGCTTGAATCCAAGTTTCCCAATGAATGTTAACAAACTTTGTTGGAATGTTAGAGGAATTCGGGGATCATTAATTATATTTCAAATACCAATTCATCTACATGGCATCTCTATCATAATTCTAATAGAAAACAAGCAAAAACCTGACCAAATGGAGTCTTTTTAGGATAAAACTTGGATATGCAGTATGTTTCCCCTCCCAGGATGAAAGAACATGGATTTTACTAAATGACGGATTCTCAAGAAAACTAATAACTACACGTGATCGAGACACATTTTTACTACCGATCCTAATACATATGACAAAATGAGCATAATTCTATTTATTGTAAACATGATAAATCTGAAAAACAAAATGTTTGACTCATTAGCTGTTACCCTTAATTCCACAGATTATTCTACAATATTATTTGGGGACTTTAATGTCAGCAGATCAGTCTTAGAGTACAACGGTAACTCTATTCAAAACACCAGCAGTATGTTGGATTTTGACTCATTTATAGTTGACAACAATTTAAACGAAATTCCTACCACTGGTAGTATTTTTACTTGGATAATTGTAGGAGATGATCCAGTAATGCCTGTAAAAGTCTGGATAGATGCTAAGCCAATAAAGAATTCTTTTCACTCTATAGTGGTGCCTCAGCCCAGGTTCTAAATAGACTGACCTTAGACCACTCCCCCTTGGTTATAACATATAAAATGCACAAAACACTTACCCTAGAGCATTTAGGTTTCAAATAATGTGGACTAGGAGGCCGGAGTGTTTAGAACTGCTTAGGAAATCATGGGAGAAACCTTTAACAGATCCAGGGATGATCAGATTTACGCTGAAACTGAAAAGTCTAAAACATGAGCTAAAAATCTGGAACAAAGTGACTTTTGACAATCTGTTTGATAACATCAAAAAGGCAGAAATAGCAATTCAAGAATATAGAACTGAGTATGATCTATCCCCCTCTCCCTAAGGTTTAATCAAACTTAACCTAGCTAGTTCTACCCTTAATGACAGACTGATAGAAGAAAATGACTTATGGAAGCAGAAATCAAGGCAAAATGGATCAAAGAAGGTGATCTAAACACCACATTTTCCCATAATTCAGTCAAATAAAAACACAGTAGATTCAGGATAAATAACATTAAACATGAAAAATATTTTGCTAACTGACCAGAGTCAAATATGAGAGGATGCAATATCTTTCTTTGAAAATCTGCCAACTGAGGATACGAATGACATATCTGGGGTTAATCTGATACATTCCCCAGATAATAAACAATCAAGATAACATTATTCTCCTAAGGCCAGTACAAATGGAACAACTTAAAACAATTGTGTTCAGTTTAAGTGAACATAATTGTGGTGCCCCTAATGGATTTATTGGACGTTTTTGCAGATGGGGATGAGAAGTAATCAAACATGCTCTCTTGACCTGTGTTAAGGAGTTTATGTGTGGTATTCCAGCTCCAAAATCAATCACTAGCTCCCTGATAGCTTTAAGACTAAAATTTTTTGGTCCCCAACATATATTAAATTACTATCTTTTGGTTCCCATTCTCAAAACTGCGTACATCCGGCATCCAACAAACTCAAAATTATTTGTTTGGTCCCTAAAACCATTTTCGAGCATTTTTTCGTCAATACAGGTGCCATAATGTTATGATATGCCCAGGGGTAAAATTATAATTTTACTCATTAAAAACCATTTTTACTTTTAATTCATCCAAGACTAACCCAATCCCCAATTTTAACCCAGATTGAATCCAATCCTCGTACCCCAATCGAATAGAGACCATGTAGAGATCATCCGTCTCCTCCGTGTCCTCCAGCTTGTATGTGGGAGCATATTTAAAATGCACGTGTGGTCGGAAAAGCCGTGTTCGTACCGACAACCCTCTGGAAAATCAGGAACGGAAGTTCTATGGCTTTCCTCTAGGGCGTGCAGGTTGCGATTTTTTTCAGATGATGCGACAAGGGTTGTTGGGAATGTGAGGTTGCGGCTGAGATTATTGAAGGAATGCAGGAGAGGAACCATTATTTGGAGGAAGGGTTGGCGAAGGTGGCCGACAATTTTGCCGATCTGAAAGTCAAGCTTGAAAGGGAGTGGTGCAAAATGCCGATTTGAAACGTGAGGTTGAACTGGAACAAAAAGTATCCAGAAAGGTAAAAAATTCCAGATTGGTGTGTTACGTAATTTCATTCTTGCTTGCAATGATGGTAATTATTGGTAATTGAAGTTTAGGGCTGAACTCAGTTGCCCCTTTTTGGTTTGGTCTCCTTTTGCTGTTAGTTAGAATTTATTTGATGGTAGCATCATACTAGAATTTAGTTAATGGTTGCAGCATACTAGAATTTAGTTGATGGTTGCAGCATACTAGAATTTAGTTCAAGTTTGTAATAGACTCAAATGATGAATGTAGTGCCTGTTTGCTGTCGGTAATTTTGACGAATTTGTAATGACTACTTGGATGAAGTATTGATTTCAGCCTTCTGTTTGATCATGTATTCATTATGTTGGTAGATTTTGTTGAAGCAGTATCTACATGATGATGAAATTGGATGTTTCAAATAAGAATTACAACTTGAAGAAGTGCATTAATACTCATTGTGCTTTCATACGATTTGATCGATCAATCGTACAACCTTCCGAACAAAATTTCATAGAATAAGTGCAAAGAAGTCGGAATTTGTTTGATTTCACCCAAAATGGTTTGATACAATTCGTTTGATTCAAACGAAATCAAATCTAGACCTACCAAGAACTAGTTGGAATAGCCAAAATTATTATAATGATGCTCTAGACCAATCTCCAAAAAGCCAAAAGAGAGGCTGAAACAGAGGCCGAACTGGTGACAGCTAAAAATTACAAACATAAGGCAAAGATGGATTACTAAGGTTCTAGACCCAGGAAAAATAAAAAACTAAACTAATGTTCCATCAATTAGGTAGAATCCTCCTTCAGTGGTTCTCGGAAAAATGACACTGATCCCCATGTATCTCGGAATAATCCACATCCTTAAAGCGCAATGATGACGGGCTCTTGCAGGTGAGCTTTGTGTGTCCAATTTGGTGGCATAAGTTGCACTTTTATACTCGTTTCACTTACATGTTGTATAAGTCAAAGAATTATGGCAAACTTCATTAACACATACAAATAAACATAGAACGGAAGTTAATAAAATTACCTTCACAGTAGGTGTTTGAGAAGATGAAGACTCAGCCACATTTGGACGGATTTGAGCATGTTTATTTGTTGAGTTCGTTTCGGCTACATTTCCCATATACATAAACCAAACTCAGTTAAGGAATTAAGTCCAAACATATAACATAAGATTGAGAGACTATGAGTAAAGAAATTACCCTAACATGTGGTGGATTTGAAATGGAGGACTCAGTAGCATTTGGATGGGGTTGTGCTAGTTTAGTTTGTTGAGCATCTATAGCTTTAGTTGGACACCTTGAGTATTATGCCCTATCTGGCCACACAGGGAGCATTTGTACGGACTCATCCTCCCAACTCTTAATAGCCTCTCAACTTCCCCTTCGTTCTTGACATATTTATTTGTTGATTTCAATTCGTCTGAAGATTTTTTTTCTTTACTTGGGGGGTCTTCCTGGCAACCTTATCTCCGACGGAGGTAGAAAATCACTTGGTCCAGTCTTATCCCATGCCTTTGGACCATTAATCAGATGGATGACATGGTTGTATGAACTTGCCTACACATGCATGGAATAGAAAGAATGCATGAAAACTGTTGCATCTTCCTTCACCAAACTAATAGCAACAATAGCGTACGTGTATGGTATACCTGTAAGATCCCATTTTCTGCAGCCATAATATCTAATCTTCAGATTAACCGCATAACTCCCCTCCATAGACACAAGTAACCTGAAACTTCATATCCCCACTTGGAGTTGCAAAACAGTGATTTGAGGCAAATTGATTAACTTCCAATTTCCTCCTTATCTTCGGCCCAAACTAACCCCACATTCTAGAAATCAAATCCATTTTCCTTTGTAGGCGATCCATGAAGTAGAACCTGACTGCCTCCAGCATTGTCAGAAGGGGCTTATCCGTCACGTGTAGGATAACTCTGTTGAAGATTTCACATATGTTGTTGACGAGGATATCACACTTTGGCTGAGTGTTGAAGAAAGCTCTGGACCACTCTCTCTGATTTGTTCTCTCCTCCAGCCACTTCAACGCACCTGGATCTCTGTCCCTTGTGTCCTTCAGATGATTCTGAAACTGAGCAGGATGGGTACATTTGGCTGCAGCCCAGACCAATTCCTTCAAAACCAAACTGGAATATGTACCCTTCAAATTCTTGTACATATGCCATGTGCACAGTCTATGCTCTGCATCTAGCAGTAACTGCTTCATAGCAGTTGCAATTCCCTGGTGTGACAACCACAAAAAATGCTTTCAATTAAACGAAAATTCCATCATAAACAACCAACAACACAACCATAATTTCCATAAATAAAATATCCATAAACATCCACCAACACACAAAAAATATCCATAAACATAAACAACCACCAACATATAATATCCATAAATACCTATACACAATCATATAATATCCATATAATCATAAAGTGCATAAAATCATTAATATTAATACTTAAGGCTTGTCAGAAAGCAAAGTCCACCCCGGTTCATTCTTGATGTTGATATCAAGCTGCAAAAGGCTCAAGAACCACAACCAGGTACTTTTTCTTTCGATCTCAACCACGACATAGGCCACATGATATATATGATCAATGTCGTCAAGCCTAATAGCCGCTAATAAAATACCCTTGTGAGGCCCGGTTAGATGGCACCCATCCATTCCCACCAAGGTTCTACACCCAGACATAAACCCCCTCTTGCATGCATCAAAACAAACATAAAATCTCTAGAACTCTTAGTTCCCTAAATCATCTTTAGTTGTCTGCATTATGATGGTCGAATTGGGGTTGGCTCTCAGCAATTGATTGTAATAATCCCTCATCATCACATACTGTTTCTTGTAGTCTTCAACAATCTGATCAATTGACCACTTATTTTATTTATATTCAATGACTATGGAAATGGTTATCCCGAGGTCGTTATGAATTTTTCTGCACAAACTCAGAAATCTTGACATTGGGCATAATCATCAGCTCAGCCTTGTACCTCTCACTTAGGTATTTGTAGCTGGCACACCTGTGGAGGAATGTCAGATTGCAAGAATGATCTCTCACAAATGTAGTTAGCACCTAATTATTTCCTTTTCCCCAGAAGTTGACCGAAACCATCCAATTACATTTACCCATATTTGTTGCACAAATAGCAGTATACCTCCTTGAGTTGTTCTTCTTGAACCTGATCCTTCTATTGCATACTATCCCGTGGTGTTTACAAGCTAACCTGAACTCTTCTTTATTTACAAACTCTTGTCCAACCAGGAAGTGCACATCTTCGTTTCCAGTGGGCATCACAAACCTTTCGTGAACCCTGACCCATTTTTTCCCAACATGCTCATCATCTTGAGAACTCGTTTGACTATGTTGATGCCCGTCACCCACATCATAATCTGAATCAGATTCATCCAGAATTCCCCCCTCAGAATTTTTGGAGCCATCTGCTTCTAGCTTCCCTAACAGTGAACTCCACTGCTTTTCCCTCTCCTTCAAAATCTTCTCTAAATGATCATCATCATCAACGTCGTAATTTGGGTCTTGGAATTTCCCAAAATCTTCATCATCTTCCACATGCTCAACTCCTGGAGCTGCTTCTTCAATTTTTGTCTTCCCTTTCAACTGTCCAACTATCGTCAACTGACACTTCTCCATACTGACTGCACCATTTTTTTCCTGGACACTATCTTCCCCTAATATTTTCACCACCTCATGATCTTCCTTTTCTGCTGACCGTCTTTCCTCAAAATTGGGTTCTACAGTAGCCCGAAATGCATCTTCATTAGCTTCTATGATCACTGGAACAAACTCACACCTGGTAGACTCATTATTGTCTCCCTTTTCACAAAAGTCAGTGTCTAGTTTTTGTTGGGAAACTCGTGTGCTTGGTCCCTCATCATCCATGCTCTCTTGTTCATAAACTAGTATCACCCCATCAACTTCCTTTAATTTTCCCTGCAGTACTATTTCTCCAATCACTAATCTGCCCATTTTTCCTCAGCATCCTATGTTGCTACCTCAGTGACCTTGCCATATTATGGTAATAACTGACAACATCACGGTCAATTTCCTCTATCTTTCATCTTTTGGGAGCTTTCTGCTTAACAACATTTCCTGGCCTCTTCATGCCCCTCATTTTTTTTACCAGAACCACGCCTCTCCTCATTTTCCACAACCAAGCTATGATCAACTACCCTTGCTTCCGCCCAGAGGGCCAACAAAGATAATTCCAAAAAGGGCCAAAGAAATATACATCCACCGCACCATTCTTAACCCCTATAGATGCTATTTCCTTCGATTGTTCAGGAAATAATATCAACTGATCCATGTCTATTGAACTGAAGCAAACCCCCCTGTCTAGATACACTCCACATAACTATCCCCTATAACCTAACTAGCTATAGGTAGAATCCAGCCTACCCAAACTGACATCATCAGGATCATAGAAATCGGCCAAACAAACTGAACAACCAACATACATTGGTATGGGGTCCCAGGTCATGTACCCATGAAAATGTATTCTATTAGAGAACAAATTGCTACCAAGAGCTGAAAAATAAAAAACACACTGAATTAATATAAATTAAACCTAAAGCCTACCTAAAACAATATTTTAAAATACCTAATATGGCCTACAAAATTTATTATTCCCCACTTGGATCAAATTAATCCAATCCCACAGAATCTTCCACATCAACATCTAAACTAATCAAACAAACCAACAATAGGAATCCTATGATATAACTAATTGTGGACCATACACTATCATATTCTAACTACAACTCATTAATCAGCCAAAAATTTGGGACCACCTCATTCAACACCAAGAACCGAATTATTTACTACCCAACAACCACGAATCTACCATCAATATATCTCTTCAAATTTATATATAAACCTAGCCCATCCTCGCAGATTATTCGATATTTATCACAGATTATACACACTTACCGTAGTCAAGAGCTCCAGTTCCGTAACCAAAAATTCTTCCATTTTCCAGTAGCACCAGCATCTCATGTTCATCCATTTTCACCTAAATTTGCACAAACCAATTCTTCACCACCCTCTTTATTCATTACAATATAAAACCCACAACCTCAGTTATAGTGGGGAAGCACAACAGACAAATCGATGATTTGTTTGCTTACCTAGGGTTCCGCCGCAATCGGACTGTCCAATAAATCATGGATGCTACCGGCTTGATTCGACTGCACTGGGGTTCAACCGTTGAGAAGCCGGCCACTTAAACTATCGGGAACAAAGCCTTTGTGATGGTAATGCCTAACGCCCGCTTCAACCGTGGCAAAATTCAGGTGAGATTCGGAGTTTTTGGGGATTAGGATTTCTAATTCAGGAAACAACGATAAAAAATGGGTATTAGAATACGGGTCTTGGTAATTAAAAGTCTTGGATGAATTAATAGTAAAAAATGGTTCTGATGAGTAAAATTACGATTTACCCCTGGGCATATAGGAAAATTATGGCACATCCCGGTCACGTGTGCTTGTATTGACAAAAAACCACTTGGAAACGGGTTTGGGGATCCAAAAGATAATTTTGGGTTTCTTGGATGCCGGATGTACGCAGTTTTGAGAATGAGGACTAAAAGATGGTATTTTAATATATGTTGGGGACCAAAACTTTAATCCTAAAAATGCAAACACATGCAAAATTTACTGATTTACTAATACATCCATCTTTAACTAAAAAGTCTCATTCATTGCTAGAACATCATTCCCTGAGTTCAGTAGCTCAACAAAATAATCTCCTCCTTCAATAAACTCTTTCATTAATAAGTTCAGTAATGCCAAAATATAAAAAACTGAGCAAGCCAACTATAGATAAATCATGAGCTCTTAGAGCCCGAAAAAACAACCATAAGCCAATTAGAATCCTCCTAAGCAAAATCAACTAGTGACGAGTGGAGTTTCCTCGAATATGTTAAATATGCCTTGGACAAATTATCATCCGCCCACATTTCAATTTTTTTCTACAATCAGGTTAATGAATAGGTTAACAATATGCCGAATGTTTTAGTATAAATAAGGACAATAACCATATCTATTGCTTCCAACTGAGATTGTGCAGTAATTCACCTGGCTCATCCATACAACGGGGCTAGTCAAGGCGAACAACTGGTGTAGCATCTGAAAGAAAGAGCACACAATTAGCAAAAATTGGTTTTTACTCAGTACACACATCAAACACTTAAACTGCATTAGAAAGGGGTGAGAAAGTGGTTGTAAAAAAAATTGTACTAACAACAAAAAATTTAAAGTGGTTGTAATTGGCTTAAATTATTTACAACAGTTAAAAAATGTTAAAGTAAATGATTTTAGAGTCGTTGTAAAAGATTTGTTTGGCTTTGTACAAAAATAGCTGACTAAAATATTTCAATATTGAAAATAACGTGCATCTTATTATCAAGGTTTCAGTTTTCAGTTTTCAGCTTTATTATAGATTAGTTTTGTGTATCATCATAATCATTCACACTCATCCTCTTGCTATTGAGGAGACACCAAACCATTAGATAAAGGTGAAGTCAATGGCCGAACAGCTTGAGCTTCGCAACACAGCTCAGGATACAATAGAAAGAACTGCAAAATCACACTTATTTTCTTCGTATATAGACAATACTCTGTCAGAAAATAAAGAATTTGTGCTTACTAGTAATTGCTTAGCGTGCAATCGTACAACAAAGGAAGAGTTCCTTGCATCAAAACCTCAAAGCATACTCTGGATGTCCCCTGCAGATATCCATACATTAAAAATGTAGCATAAAAAGTGAGCATAAATAAATAAAAAATCAGCAGCAAAAACAACAGGAACATCAACAAAGATTAATACAGATAAAGAATGTTCAATGTTCTCATTCACTGATGTATTCAAATAAGAACTCTAATAGATGAATAAACCCTAAGGCATGTTTCTGAGGTTCGATCAAAACAAACAATCACAAACAACGATGAAAAAAATTGACATTCAATAAGAAAATTAATATGAAATTGACAAATAATTGAAAATTTAAGCGAGCCACATCTTTGAAAGCCTGGGAAATTGAAGGAGTGGAATGGTTGAGGCGGAGGAAGGAGGAGAAACAGATGTCAACGGTGGTAAGAGAGGCGGTCAAAGAGGTGGTAAGCGGCGAGGAAGGTTGGGAGAGGTCAGTGGTGGAGTAAGGCGAATAAATTAGGGACTGTCGGCGGAGACAGGTGGAGAAGAGCGGAGCAGGGCAATCGGTGGAGAATGAGAGAAAAACTGTAATTTTAGAAAAGTCTAATTTTGGTGTTAGAATTGGGATAAGGTAATTTTGGTTTACTGAATGTAAGCCCTTGGATCATTTTATTTGAAAGGTTAGGATTTGGTCTCACATAAGTATGTTGTCTCACATAAGATGAGTTGTCTCACCTGATCTCAATAATACACACACACACACACACACATATACATACATATATATATATATACATATGCATATATATATATATATATACTTATATATATGTGATATAAAATGTTACTAATCACTAGATTATAGTTACTCTACTTGGTGACAAGGAGCAAAAAAGTCCCAAAAGGATAAGAAAGGGATAATGTTAAATGGACTTTATACATTGTCATAGTATTCACGTTCTTAACTTAAATGTAAATACATACACCTTAAATACACGTATGACTTATTAATAATTTATATTAATAATACTATTGTTA
>JAULKM010099962.1:0-10668 GCA_032355605.1 Rubia tinctorum
TTTTTTTTTTATGTTTGTTGTTCCCCCCCCCCCCCCCTCTTATGTTGATTTTTTCGTTATTCGGGTGAGGTTTAATTGGTATGAGTTGATGTTTTGTAGTTTTTTGGTGACATAGATTGATATTTGTAGTTTTTTCTCATGTTTATATTTTTCATTTTCCAGTTGAGGTACTGGTAATAGGAATTGATGTTTGTAGTGTAATTTTTCTGATGCTGATGTTTTTCATTTTTCGGATGAGATTCAGGTGTTAAGAATTGATGTTTGTAGCTTTTTGGTGATACAGGTTGATATTTGTATTTTTTTTAAAATGTTGAGTTTTTATGTTTTTTTTGAGCGAATAATTTATACTCTTGAGGTACCGTAGTTTTTTAATTTTATGTTTTTCGTTTTTTCTCTCATGTTGATATTTTTCATTTTTCGGGTGAGTTTTAGTTGATGTGAGTCGATGTTTTGTAGTTCTTTTGGGGTTACATGGGTTGATGATTTTAGTTATTTCCCTCTCATGTTGGTATTTTTCATTGTTTAGATGAGTTTTAGGTGATAGGGGTTGATTTTTATAGTTTTTTTTTGTGATTGGTTGATTTGTTGTAGTGTTTTTTCCTTATGTTGATTTTTTTAATTTTTTGGGTGAAGTTTAGATGATAATAATTGATATTTTTAGCTTTTGGGTGATATAGGTTGATGTTTGTAGTTCTTTAAATAAGAATCGATAATTTAAGCATTGTTGATATTTTTATAATTTTTCAGTTGATTTTTTTAGTTATAGTCAACGTTTTTCATTTTTTTTATTGATTTATTTAATTTTTAAAAATATTTTTTAAAAATATTTTTTGCTTTTATATATATTTTTTGTTGCAATTTTTCAGTTGATGTTTTATGATTTTTCGTTAATGTTCTGCTATTTTTTTGCCGATGTTTATAATTTTTAGTTCGTTGATCATATTATTTTTTCATTTTAAACATTTTTTAAAATTTTTTTTAAAATTTTTAATTTTTTTTGCAGATGCAGATGATGGGAAAATGATGGGGAAATGGACAAAAAGGCCCTTACAAAATATTAGCTTTAGGCTCTTGTGAAATAATTAGAGATTGGTCCTTGTAAAATTATTAGAGATAGGTCCCTGGAGCTAGAATATAGTTAGGATTTCATAAAGCCCTTTGACTAAAGTTTATGTTGCCTTACAGGAGACCATCTCAAATATCTAAAATTATGTTAAATTTATAGAATAATAGATGAAGTAACTTTTATTTATCTACTATAGAATAAAAGCCTGTAAAATTTTCCATGGGCTTGTTTTAGGCCGGTAGCCAGTTAGGGATATGCGATTTTGCACCGTCATCCAATATTACCAATATTGTAAATTTATTTTTTTAATAATTAATCGAGTTTATAGGGTTCCCGACCCTTTTTATTAAAGATCAGTTGTTGCCGAAAATGGCTTACATCAAGTCGTGCCCGAAGGCTTACATTTGAGGCGCTAAGTAGATAGTACAATTCTAAACTAAGGTCTCAAATGGCTAAAACAGAGATACTCAAAAGCACTAATGGATAATACACTACTAAGCAAAGACCAATGTGGCAACGAAGAAGGGAAAATCAAGGATAAGTGGTTATCATTGCTAACCTTTAGTGTAATTTACATTAGTACGACCCGAGACTAAGGAACAAATACAATGAAGTATCAAATGGACGCACACAAGAAGTTCCATCCACACCTCTGATCGAACATTTGAGGCAATGAAAACAAAATCAATGAAACTCCCCAACTAAAGATCCGGTTCGTCTCCATTTAACCCGTTAAGACCATTTTCCCTTAAACTAGGAGACTAAAACCAGTAATTTTAATTGCCAAATATATTTTTCATTCGTGTATAGAAACCACTTAGAGTGCGTAGAATTATCTCTAGCTCGGCCCCAAAAGATTAAAAAGATCAATTAAATTGAATGAACAATAAAATTGGCATAAACATCTAATGTACCAAAGTCTACAAATTTGATTTAAATCCTTAGAAAGAACAGTATCGCCAAAAATTCGTTGATTTAACGATTTTTACTTGGATTTCTCCTAACCATCTCTTTTGATATCAAATTTGAATTCAATCAAATTTTATCAGACTCAGGCTGTCCAAAAAATAAGCATTGACAGAGATAATTCTTACCCGATACTTAAATCGAAAAACCAATTTAATTCAAAACCCTTTTAAAAGTAAACAGAACAGAAAAAAGAAAGCAAAAATGGAGGAAACAGATGAAAAAATAAAATAAGTGAATAATTAAGTGTCTCCCATCCCAAAAATTAGAAAATTGGAAAGTCAAATAATAAAAAAAATGAAACAGAACCCCCATACCCATGTCCTCCACCAGAAAATTTACCAGAATTCTATGCTGTAGGGAAAAATTTTTTGGTCTCCAGATTGTAAATAACTTTTTCTCATTCTATATTTGTCGCCGTCATCCAAGATGTACACTTAAAAATGACACTGTCGCATCATTAAAAAATCTAGTATACCTATCGTCGTCACGATGATGTTGCATCCCAAAAATAGAGTCCTTCAGCATTTTTGCCCACAAAAAATTCCAAACTCTAGCCAAGTTGCGCCCAGTATTCTGACTTAGCACATAGTCTAACCGAGTGGGGCCGAGTTACGCCGAGTTACGCCGAAATGGCGTCGAACGGCGGAAGCCATGACCATTACGGTGGAAGCCACGACTATCACGGCGGAAGCCATGGTAAAAGCCACGGAAGCCATGACCATCACTGGAAGCCCCAACCACATCCATCACTAGAAACCAAAGCAACCACAACCATCACTAGAAGCCAAAGCAACCACAGCCATTTGGTGGTATCACGCCGGAAACAACGTTGGAAACCACACCGATGAAACCACTTCGGAAACCACATTAGTAGTCTAGATCTCTAGGGGAAAAGAAGGGTATGTATTAAGGGGGTTTGGGAAGGGTGGGATTGTGGTGGGGGCCGCCGGAGGAAGGTGGTGCGGCGGCGGCCCCCCTGAAGCAATTAGGTTTTTTTTTTGTTTATTTGGGAAGAGAGAAGGCAGATGATTGTAGAGAGAAGGGACTAATTTCTTGCTAGAATCTAAAATGAAGTTGGCCATAAATTCATAATAAGCCAAAACAATCCACCTATTCAATGAGTAAAACAATTCTGTTTGTACCCCTTGTAAATGTTGTGACTGATGATTCTAACAAATTTTCATTGAAATTTGTAAAATTTTGTTTTGAACCTGAAAATATAGTTTAAATAGTATCTACTTTTAATCAAAAATTAAATTAATTGTATTAATTTTAATCTTATTTTTAAATATATTAAAATGTGTTCTCATAAAAAATTGGTATCATTTTAATTTATTATAATAGTATTTATTTTTGAAACATAAATGGGAAAGTAAATATCTTTAAAATCTAAATTAAAAATGAGTATAAAAATGTGAATTTTAATTAAAAGTGAATATCATTTCAATTTAATAAATATCACATTTTTTAAATTTTTTTTTGTTGGTGTGAGGGATGCTACTTTCCAAAAACAATAATGAGGGATACACTTTTTCATATAGCAGTTTTTAGAAAATGTATTAATGCTCAAGAATCTTGAATTTTAGGTTGAAATTTGAGTTTTTTTAAAGTAGTTTTTTTATATAAACCCATATTAATGGGGGAGATATTTATTAGGTTCTCCAATCCTGTACGTGCCAAAAAAAACAGGAGTTGGACTCAAGACAATATGAGCCGTTGTCTACAAAACTCCCAAAAGGCAAAATGACTGTCTATCCTGGTCGAAAAAGATACTTAGGAAAATGTTGGTAGTGTTTCCGATTGTAACACCTCCACCCCTTGTGTCGATTTTTACAAAACGGACAGACTTCGAATATTTTTCTAGGTATATAAATGAGTTTGATATTGTTCTATGATATTTTACAAAATAATAATTCACATTGGAATTCTTCTTGAGCTTCTGTTTGCCTAGGCTTTTCAGCATATGAAGTGCAGTTGTCTCCCTCTTCTGATTTGTTTGTGGTGTTTCTTTTTCCCCCATCTCCAATTCTGTGCTTATAAAAACATTCCCTCAATTATTATTGAGTTGGTATGGCATGCTGAGCCATTGACTTTATCTTGATGTATCTTGTTTCTGAAAACAGTCCTGCATGTAATAATAACAAAATCCTGAGCAGCATCATATTCATCAACTTAACCTTATAGATGGAACTCCAAGTTTATCCAGGTACAATAACCCTTTAGCCTTTTGGTCCAGTTCATCAAATGTAACAACCTTTTCTGTTGTGCCATTTTTATCCACTTAACCTGCCATATAATCTGCAACTTTATTGCCCAGTCTAAGAGTGTGTGTGATGTTAGTGGATTTGAGTAGCATGTGAATGTCAAAAACCTGCTCATAAATTTTTCAGGGAGCTTTCTGAGGGTTTTTTTATTGCTTTAATGGCTAGAAGGCTGTCCGATTCAAGAGTAAGGCTAGACAAATGAAATGATGCAGCCAAATCATAACCCAGTTTGAGAGCTTTTATTTCCGAGTGTAGCACAGATGTAGCATGTTCATATTTAATAAAATATTTAATGAGCGAACCGGTCCTATGTTTTACAATAATCCCAAATGCGCATCTATTGATAGACTGACACCAAGATGCATCCACATTCACTTTAAAATCATCAGTAGCCATTTGCCAAATTACAGTTCTAAATCCTAGGCATCAGTTTGGGTTTTAAGAATGGGGTAAGACCAAAGTTAAACCAGTTCACATCCTCCGGCTTGTTGCTGAAAATAGGGTTGGAATAGAAAGTTTGAAACATATCCTTTTTGATAGAGTCAATTACAATCATCAAATGTTGTGTTTTATTTTCATTTATAAGCTTGTTTCTCATTTTTCACAAATTCCAACATATAAATGCAGGTATCAAAGTAAGAATATGGCTGTGCATAGCTGTTTCTCCCTTAGTAGACCAATAGAATGATAATCTATCAAAAATAGAAGGAAATGTTGGTATTCTAAAAACCATTATATTCTGAAAATGTGTCCATACCTGAATTGAGAATTCACATGAGTTAAATAAATGAGACATGGTATCACAATTAGAGCACATTGGACATTTAGAAGCTAAACTAATATTAGAGTAGCTAATAATGTCATCGAAAGGCAGAATGGAGTTAATTAATTTCCACAAGAAAAAAGAGACTTTCCTAGGGATTTTTTTGTGCCAAATATATTTAAGAATTCTGAGGGGCCGTCTCCTTCTTGAAATCACCTGGAAGACAGATTTAAATGTAAAATCTCCTTCATTTGATGGTTTCCATATAAGCCTGCCCTTTCTATCCCTATTGATGGTTGTTTCTTGTAGAAAAGAGAGGATGTGAGTTAGGAGATTAGATAGTAAAGATAAGTAGTCATTCTCGTGAGTTAGAAATTCAGCAATGGATAAATCAGTGGGGATAGGCATCCAAAGTTTGTCCAATTAGAAGTGTAAAAATTAACCTTACCCTCTCCATGTATTACTCTTACATGTGATTCAACCAGTGTGTTAGTTATAGTAATCCTTAACTAATTCTGAGACTTTCTTTTGTTTACAGGTAATGACCAAATAAATTTTGCCCAAGGTGTTATCCTTAATTGACATTTCCACCACATTTTTAATGAAAAGGTGTCAATGATGTTCTTAAAGTTCATAATTCCTAATCCGTTTTGGTCTGTGGGGAAAGATATATTTTTCAAGCTCTTCTATACTTTTTTCTCTCCATTTTCCTGTTCGCCCCATATGAAGGCTGTAATTGATATTTTGAAAGTAGCAATTCTACGTTTGGAGAAAGTCCCGTGTTAGGAAATCTAAAGTTTTAGGTAGGGACAATACAAACAAACCACTTTGCTATAAATTTTGGGGCCACACCGTAAATAACTTTTTTTTTCCAGTTCCTAACTATTCAAACACTTGAGTGAGAAGTATCTACTTTTAATCAAAACTAAAATTAATTATTTAATTTAATTTTTATTTTTAAATATATTATTTATGTTCTGAAAATGTTTTCTCATTAAAAATTGCTATCATTTTAAATTATTAAAATAGTATTTAATAGTATTTAATAGTATTTATTTTTGAGATATAAATGAGAAAGTAAATATCTTTAAAAGCTAAATTTAAAAATGTGTATCAGAATGTGAATTTTAATTAAATAAATGTCATTTCAATTTAATAAATATCACTTTTTTATATATGTTTTTTTATTTGGTTTGAGGGATGCTATTTTTCAAAAAATAATAGCGAGGATACACTTTTTCATAAAGTAGTTTTTCGAAAATGTATTAATGCTCACGAATCTTGAATTTTAGCAAAAGAGATATTCAAAATTTGAGTTCTTTTTTTAAAAGTAGCAGTTCTACTTTTGGATAAAGACTCATATTAGACAATCTAAAGTTTTAGAAAGGGATAAGACAAATCCCTTTGCTATACGTTTTGGGGCCACAATGTAATTTTGTTTTCCAGTTCCTAGCTATACAAAGATTTGGGTAAGACGGTCTCACCCAATCTTATGATAAGACATGGGGTTTAAATACAATTATTTAAAAATGAAAGATGACATGGGGTACTTTATTTAATTTTAAAACTTTTTTAGACTCTTGTCTCACCATAAGTCATGATGAGACGCTTTCATATAAATCTCTCATATTTTTGTAATCAAACCGTCATAGACGGGGTTTGGAGGGTGTCCTACCCTTTTCATTAAGATCATATGTTGCCAAAAATTGGCTTACATTGCCCAAAGGCTTACATCGAGTTGCACTTAGGCTTACATTTGTTGCCTGAAGGCTTACATTTGTTGCCCGGAGGCTTACATTGGTTGCCCCAAAAGGTAATCATAAAGGCGCAATAAATCAAATGACAAATTTGTAACCTTTATGCATAAAAAATAGTATTAGAAATGGGTACATCCTAAGATAAATGGTCAAATACTGTGTACACATCCAAGTAGTTCGGCTCGAACCACTAGAAGCTAATCACAGTATTCAAATATCAGTCACCTTCCCCCAAATTTCCAAAACATTATACTAATATATCTAAAGCGATCAAAACAAAAATGAACAACTCCAGAAGTGAAAGATTCGGTCCATCTCCTTTAAATTAAAGTCCTTTATAGAATGTAGGAATGACCCCGGTCATTTTGGTTCCAAAAATCTTTTGTAAATGTTGGTGAACTCTGGAAAATGTATGAAAGTCTCTAATAGGACACAAGCTGATCGATAAAGGTCAACTTGCTCGGTTTACAAAACTGGTATGTAAACTATAATCGGCATCGCCAATAGTAATTTGTTATAACTACCTTGACTCGGATTTCTCCTATACCAACATATATAGACAATATCAGTTCAGAAGCAAAATAGGTTTAACCAGGCAAAAGAAGCCGTCTGAAAAACCTAAGGTTGGCAGACAACCATCGCTACTAAATATTCTAGCAAAAAAGACCTAATTTGATCCACTACCCAATAATTATGAAAAAGGAATATAATTAAAAACTGAAAAATGAAAAAACCCTCCCACCTGAAAAACAAATTAAAAAGTATATTAAAAAAATTAAAATTGGAGAATTACCCCTCGTAACCTTCTCCCACCGGAGTAGGAATCGGCTATTTCCTGACCCGATTTGGACCGTTCAGACAGAGTCAAAACATTTTGACTCGTTTCTGAGTTGAAGACCTGGTTTCCGAGTTGAACCGAGTTCACCTGAGTTGATTTATCAAAGAATCGGGTGTTCCTCCCGCCGTCTCACCACCACAGGATAGGCCGTCAGTTACCCATTTTTTGTTATGGAAAGCCAAAATATTATTGCCACCACAGGAGTAGTATGCCATCGCAGAAAATCACCTGTCTCTGCCGCCACAGAGACGCCGGTGGAATGGCGGATCTGACGGGGACGTTGAAACTTCGGTGACATTGAAAAACTCCGATAAACCACCCGACTTCGTTGAGCCCGTCGCCGAACTCTAGTTTCTGGCATCGTCAAGGACTCGGTGAGGGACTCCGAATAGGTGAGGGGCCGTCGATGTGAGGGACACCTTTGTCTCGGGCCGACACAGGTACGCCTCTGAGCCACCACTGGTCGCCGTCGTTGGTCCGACCACAGGGTCGCCACTGGTCACCGTTGTCGGTCCGACCACATGGGCATCCAAAGGGAGAAATCGAGTTTCGTCCTTTTTTGTAGATCCGACGAAAACAAACTCCGGGATGATAGGAAATCGGGGTAGGGGTGATGGGGGTGGGATTGGGGTGGAGGGGACCACCGCAATAGACTGTTTCTGACGGCGGCATCCCCCTCCAAAGCTGTCTTAGGGTTTGTAGGGTGTTAGAGATTGGAGAGAGTGGAGAGGGTTTGTAGGGTGTTTGTAGACTGATTCCGGCGGCGGCGGCCCCCTCCAAATCTTTTTCTCCTAACTAATAGAGTCTGGAAAAACGGAGAGGTCATCATGCTAATATCAAAATAAAATAAAAATCTCAAAATAACTGGTGAAAATATGTTATTTATGTCAAACAAATGTCCGTTACTTTATTTGTTTTACCAAAGAAACTCCAAAATTTGAGCCAATACGATCACCGTCATCCACTAATGAATCTACTCATCGATGTTAAGAGAGGAAATAAATACTCCTGTTACACAAAATCAATAAATACGTCTAATTTAGTTAAAGTGGCCATTAAATTCATTTATTCATTTTCATACTAACTGAAAATTCCATGAATATTATCACGGTATAATCTAAAATTGAACTACAAATCACGGGTTGAGGCCGCATTCAGTAATAAATTTTAATTTTGAGACAAAAGTCATCATAAAATGATTTATATAAATATTAAATATATTACTGGAAGATTTTATTTATTAATACTTTCAATGGTTTATTTAAAAAATTGTAAATTTTATTTGTAATTTTTCTTAGAATCCGTCTGTTGAACACGGTCTTTCGGTAAGTTATGGAAAGAACATGGTTTAAATTGTAAATTAGAAGAAATCAAGATAAAAAATTTGGATTGCATTAATCGAGTCATAAACTTATAACTACTGCACGTTACATAATAAGTTTTCAATATTGCAACTAAAACTTTTTAGTTTTCTATAATTCTAATTAAACCACATTTTTCCATATGCATATGGAAAGACGGTCTTTCCCAAAACTTTATCTATTTATACGACTTTATTTTATTTTTGTTAACTAATATTTAGAAATGAAATATTTTAGTACATATCAATATATGATTGGTAATAATATTAAAATATGAGTTCGTTTCTTGAAAGATCGTCTTTCCATAAGTTATGGAAAGACCAAGGTTTAAATTGTAAATTAGAAGAAATGAAGATAAATTTTTTTGATTTGCATTAATCAAGTCATAAACTTATAACTAATGCACGTTGCATAATAAAATTTTAATATTGCAACTAAAAACTTTTACCTTTTTGTAATTCTAATTCAACCACGTCTTTACATATGCCTACGGAAAGACAGTCTTTCCCAAATCTTTGTCTATTCATACGACTTTAATATTTTTGTTAACTAATATTTAGAAATGCCATATTTTAGTACATATCAATATGCGATTGATAATAGTATTAAAAAAAGGAGTCCATTTCTTGAAAGACCGTTTTTACATAAGTTATGAAAAAACCAATGTTTAAATTGTAAATTAGAATAAATGAAGATAAATTTTTTGGGTTGCATTCATCGGGTCATATATTTATAACTATTGCACGTTGCATAGTAATTTTTTGATATTGCAACTATAGCCTTTTACTTTTTTAAAATTTTATTTCAACTCCGTCTTTCCATATGCCTATGCAAGGGCGGAATTTGTCAACATTTTGTCATAAAAAATTCAATGCATTAAGGTAGAGTATATTTTCATTTTAATACGAAATTTAGATTGCCTTAAATTTAATTTTTATTATCTGTATAATTAAAAAGTATAAAATATTGACAATTTAAGCCTATATATTTTTTTTATCTAAGATGATGAATTTATATTTTTTTAATCAAATTTAAAACTTATATTTTATACAAGTCTAATTCAATCAAGTAATCACGAATTGCTGACAATATCACTAATTTAAAAAATTAGATCTAACAAACATATTTTTTTATAATTATAAATGAGTTCCTCAATATATATGATTGTGCATGGTTCAGTCATTAGTGCTGCCGGGAATGTCCAACCTTTTACGGAGTACAATATTTGTTGACCACCGAATTTTTTCCCGGTCTTTCCTAGAATGTTTAATAAAAAATATAATTTTTCTAGAATGCCTTTTTTGGTCATGTTATCAGTTAATCACAATATATTTAAAAAATTATTGGAAGAAGAACAAACTGGACATCTATAACTCAACTGCACAAAGTTTAAATAGTAAAAAAATATCATCTAATTTAATATTTTAAAAAAATTGTAAAAAAATTGTATGATAATAATAAATATTTTTTTATCATAAACCGTGTATTGACGTGATATTACAATAAAATCTTCAAAAATTTGATCATTTTTCATATTCTATGGAATCCTTTTTTTAAAAGTAACCCATATATATGGGGGAGATTATATTAGGTTCTCCAAGCCTATGTAACAGCCGTTACATCAAAATAATGTCGGTCAATACCGGTCCT
>JAULKM010099963.1:0-10668 GCA_032355605.1 Rubia tinctorum
AACTCGATGTTGTTTCGAAGCTCAAGGACCGCACATTCTGAAAGAAGCAACAATATGTCAGCTTCTGAAGTTGCAAAAGCTTGAATCTTGTTCCAGATTGATAATTGTTTTCTCTCAAGGTGACTACAATTGTTTGACAGTGTTATAACATTTTGGTTACAATGGGATAGCTGTCTAAAACAGGGTGAATCTGTTACTTTTTTCCATTGACATCGAATAGCTGTACATTTTCGCCTGTGTGAAAAGATTGCTCGCTTTTCTCTCGATTTGTTGTATTCTTGTGTACAAGCTTGATGCGAACTCTGGCATCACTTTGTAATTATTTTATTGATTTTTTTTGTGGAATCCTTGGATCTTCACCTGTATCAGTTTTACCTAGGTACCGAGTTCTTCAGGGTTCGAATGCTGATATGGGATTGAGGTACTGAAGAACAAAGATGCAGGCTATACTTGTATTGTTGATGTTCTCGTGGAGATATTTGTCACCAATTATTTTATGGTTAAATCTTATTTGTAAAATTCATCTTTTACAGCTTTTGACGTGTTGGCAGTGTCCGTGAATTTGCCGTTCAGCATCCAGATGAATTACTTCTGAGAAATTGGTTAGAGGGTGGAAAGGTCAAATACTTTTTGTATACTGGTAAGCATTCGTAAATATGCAGTGTGCATGTTTAAATACCCTCTTTGAATGAAATTTTTATATAGCCTGAGGGGCTGTGATTGTTGATTCTTTGATCCTGATCATCATGCCTTTGGTTAGTCCAGAAGGCACTGTGCGTGCCTATCGTTTTAATAATCCGAGCGTTGGTTTTTGCATGCTACGTGAACCTTGGGATTAGTGTTCAAGGTAAATAAACTGAAAGCTTCATCTTGCAAATTGAATTGCTCTTTGGTTTTTTTTCTTCAAAAATTTGAACGGTGGACCTCTGAAATACTAGTATGTAGCTACTCCTCTCCTCGGGCCTATAGAGTAGCTGAA
This sequence comes from Rubia tinctorum, assembly GCA_032355605.1. Lineage (NCBI taxonomy): Eukaryota > Viridiplantae > Streptophyta > Magnoliopsida > Gentianales > Rubiaceae > Rubia > Rubia tinctorum. The sequence goes on from JAULKM010099963.1 coordinate 980, forward strand.
GAAATGCATTGAGCTATTTTCTCTATTCTGTTTCAAAAAAATCTAATGGAAGATGGATGCTACTGGAGTATTGGATATTTAAGCTTGAAGCAGGAACAGGGAAAGCATTGAAAGGTGTTTGCTGAGTTTCTACACAATCTATAGCTTCACAATCGTCAAAATAACCTAGAAAATGCAACTAAAATGTGATTGATTTGAGGAGCATTGTACTAAATTGTTATGATAAGTAATATTAATTATTTTTTTAAAAACAAAAATTTCTAAATGGTTAGACAGCTTCACTCACAGTGTAATGTTTTTGCCATTTTGCAGGATCAGTCGATCCATCTTGTAAGATTATTTTAAGAATATCTTTGAAACGTTCTACTCCTCTGGAGTAGTGATATTGAATGAAGGAATGTGATGTATGTGATTGCATGTTGAAAACCCTTTCTGCTCCATCTAATAAAAACTTACCAATTGTGAGCAAGCAAACGAAAGAAAGAAAAAGACTCCCAAGAAAAATGAAGAAGAAACTTAGATCACTGTTTCAATGTTTTCAATGCAGATCATATGTCCTGCTACTGTTTCAATGTTTTCAATGCAGATCATAATCAAGCATCATGATCTGCGTTTTTTTCATCCAATTTTCAGTGTGTTTAGGAAAGTGTATTCATGCCTCCGGATCTTTGTTTAGTGCATGTAAAGCTCTCAGTTTTTTATAAGTGTACATATCACTTCAGCTTTGCAACGCAGGTCTCCGGCTATGGGGATATATGTGCACTTTCAAAAAATATGGGGATATATGTGCACTTTTGAAAAATTTGAAGGGTATATTTGCACTGAACAAAGAACTTGGGGGTGGAATGCACTTTCCTCTTAGAGGGCGTTTGATTTGGGTGAATTAGGAAAGAGAAAGGGAATCTGAGATCTTGATTCCCCTTTGTTAGTGTTTTGTTTGTTTTTTTATCATTCTCTTTCCCTATTTTTATTTGAGTGAGTCTCCTGACACGCTGCTTGTCCATAAGCTTATGGACAATCCACATATTTTTTACCTTATACAATGCATTTGTCAAATTACATACTAAATTTAAAATTTTAAAAATATATTTTTTTATATTCCCCTTTGTTATTATATTTTAATCTTTTCACATTCATATATACATTATTACTTGTTTTAACTTTTAAAATACAATGTTTAAATTTTATTTAAAAAAATCGGTACTTTTTTCCTGTGACTCTCTTTTTAGTTTTACAATTCTCCCAATTGGATGTAACATGATTCCCTAGTCTTACCATGAGATTGGGATTTCCCAACTTCCATAATCATACATTTTAATTCTCCACCTCTTTGTAGTTTTCTTTCTTCATAAAACTTTCACCTCCAAGACAAGATTATACTTTATATTTATTATTATAAAAATTATAAAATTATGATTACGATTTCAGTAAAACTATAATTTTCAATGAACTTTTTAAAGTTAAAAAATCAAAAATTTTAAACTTTATAATGTGAATAATAGTTGTATTATTTTATACTAAATATATTAATTTTTATATAAATACTATTATTCTATAATTATATAATATAAATAGTAATAAATTAAGTAGTAATATTATATTTAACTTAAATGAATTTAAGACATTAATTTAAGGAAAAAGGTGCTTTTATAACCCTACCTAGTTGACATAAGTGTCAATATAACATTCCAGTGTTCGAAAGTGTAAATATAACCCTACCTAGTTAACATAAGTCGGAATTTGTGAGATTACTATTTTACACCTTTGAAAAATTTTAAAAAATGTGAATTGACTTTGATGGCCTTCTTTAACCCTAATTTTCTCCAACCGCTTCCCTTTCTTTCTGCCGCCGACTTCTCCTTTTTTCTTTCGCCATTTTCTCCATTTTTCTCATTAACTCGTTCACTGCCATTCGTTCGTTCACTGGCCATTCAATCGTGTTGCATCGTTGGCCGTTCAATAGTGTTGCATCGGTTCTTCAATCACGTCGTCACCCATGGTAAGGTGAGCAGAGTGGGGCTAGGGCTAGGGTTTCACGGTAGTAGCGAGATGAGCAGTTGCGGGGATAGGTCTAGGGTTTCACGGGGCGGTAAGGGTGAGCAGCGGCGAGGCTAGGGCAGGGGTTAGTGGCGATGGGTGATGGGTGAGGGTGAGCAGTGTCGGGGCTAGGCTTTTGGGTTTCACGGGATTGGTTTCACGCCCGGAGGGAGAGGTGGTGGCGGCTGCGGGAGAGTTGGGGGTGAGGGTGAGGGTGATGGCAGGAATAATTTCACGGCGGCGAGGTTGTGGGTGGTAAGGGTGGTGGCGGGGCTGGCCGGAGTGAGAGGTGGTGGCGGCGGGGCTGGGATGGTGGTGGGATTGGCCAAAGGGGAGATGGTGGCGGCGACAACCTGGTGGTGGCGGTGGTATGAGGGCAAAATTGTCCTAACACTTCAAGGTTTTAGGTCAAAGGGCATTTTAGTCATCTATGTTTGGTCAATGCGGGTCAACTCTGAAAATGGTGTATTAAGGTTATATTGGCATTTAGATCAACTAGTTAGGGTTATTTCTGCACTAAATATTATTTGAGGGTTATATTGGTATTTACTTAAGTAGGTATGGTTATATTGGTACATATCCCTTAATTTTATACGTAAAAGAAATAATGTTATAATTTTACGGATAAAAAATGGGTAAACTTGCGGGTTTCAACCCATATATGAACTTATATGATTTTATATACCAACTAATGTGGTTAAAACCCGCTGGTTTTAACCCATATATTGACACATGTGAGTTTATATACCAACTCATATGGGTAATCCTCGTGGTTTAAACAATATATTGACCCAAATAAATTTATATACCAACTCATATGGGTCAACTCGCGGGTTTCAACCCATATGAGTAAACCCTTGTCAACCCACAAACCAAACCCGCTCGACCCATAATTTTCAATTACTCATTTGATCGATTACCCGTTTAACCCATTTTACTCTCTCTCATCCGAGTTTAGAAATAGATAATTAGCTTGGCACGCGGATTACGGATATAAGCCACTCCTAATGTTGAATAATTAATGTTTATTTTTTAATTTTTAACTATTTTTTTAGAAAAATATTTATGTGTTGGTGGATATCATACGTAATATTTTGGGTTTGCATTGATTATATGTTCTTTGAAATATATTTGAATTCGATTATTTTATCCAGACGTCCATTCTTAAAAGATTTATGTATGTGATTTTTTAAACATCATTATTAGCACATTTTTTAATAGATGAACTAAATATGATGAACTACAATTTTTTAAATCAAATCTGTTGTATGTGATTTACATATATTTAAAAAAATGTAAAGATGACAGTAAGTAAATTAAATATTTACGAAAAATTGTAAATATATTTACATATTTTCTTAATCACATACAACATATTAATAAATTAAAGAGGATGAACTACGTATTTTATATTACATATTATTTTATATGAACTAGATATGATAATAATTCATGAAATACTTTTATAATTTTTTTAGCAGATCTGATAATGGAAATAATTTATACTCATAAATGTTATTTTATAAATAATACTAGAATTTAATATTTGTTTCCAGTAACAAAGAAAATGAGAGAGAATTTGATTTCCTTTCCATAACTGAACCAAACAAATTTTTAAAAAACCAAGGTGATTCTTGTTCTTTCTCTTTCCCGATTCCTTCTCATTTCCCTGTTTGAACCAAATGACCCCTAAATATATTAGCTTTCATATGTGCAAAACAGGGGAAAATCCACTGATCATATCCTACTTGGTTAATTTTCAACGTAACATATACTTAAGTGGGAATTAGAATTGTCAATTTATGACCCGAACTGAGAACCTGACCTGAACCCACATAAACCCAAACTCGACATGATCGAATTCAATTCAAAATCTGATTCCAACCAAGAAATATTCATTCGAACCCAAACACGACATGGCTGAATTCAATTCGAAACCCAAATCAAACCCAATAATATGGACCCAAACCCGGTCTAAATCCGAACCTGATTTGAACCCAAACCCAAGATTGACCCAAACTCGTAAACGAACCCGATTCAACTTAATAATTCAACTATATAAACCTACACGTATTTCATCTGATTTTTTATAATTAAATAATTAATGAGTATATGGAATATTTTTAAACCATAATCCAAATATATGCATTATGTATACTAGGTACGGTATACTGCACTTTGTGCAGTTTGACCCGGATCCATAATTTTTTTATGTAGTACTGGTAATGACATGCTCATATCCACCCTTGTCTTTAAAGATATTACATGAACCAACTTCAAGCGACTTGAACATCCGATAATTCCATCAGATAAATCCCTAATCGCAGCTTTTCAATTTCATTAAGCAGATTTTCTGCTCCACCTGTTGCTCAAGAATTTCATTCTTCAGCTCATCGATCAGTTTCTCAGCCAATTTTGAATCTTTGATTTGCTTCTAGCCGATCACCACAAACAATGCCTCCGCGTTCTTGCATAGAGTAGATAGAGTAATAGCAAACTGCATTAAATGTATCAATACGCCATTCGAAGAAATTCAACAGTTTAAGTTCATTGTGGCCACTACTAAACAAGCCGAGGAAAACACTCGTCGAATAAAAAAGTAACTAGAGTATATGAATGTAAAATTTGGAAAAATAACAAAAAATATTGAAAAAGATCAAGACAAATCCATAACGTAAGACACCCGAACTTCACAAGAAATCAGGATTAAGCAAAAGTGAATAACATCCAAGGGCAAGGAATCTGACTATCCACTTGTACCTTACCCTGAAGAAATGTAAAATGTGCATAAGAGATTCAAACTCATAAACAAATGGATAAAAAAAAAAGTTGATATCCATGGCAATGAGTGTGAAGTATTTGGTCGTGTATCAGGCTATCAAAATACATTCTTGCTTCCACAATTCTCCCCTTGTGAGATGGGGCTGATTTAATAGACGGATGAGTAAAACTATTTGGCATAATTTCATTCAAGCACATTATATCCTTGTACACTTCAAAAGCTCTCAGCTCCAGACCATGGTTGCACATTTCATGAATCAGAATAAGTATATAACATCTGGTTTTAGACCAACAACTTTCATCTCAAAAAATAAAACCTGAGCTTCATCCAGACTTCTTTTATTACACAAGCAGCTAATTAGCGTATGATATAGTGTTCATCTACAGCCCCAGTGAAAGCATATGCTCCCACAGCTTAGAACATCTCTCGATGTTGGTTACAATTGTTCCTAACAGTATGATGAAGTTACAACTACTATTAAACCATCTATTTTCACTTATGATATCAAAAATATATGAATCCAAGTACCTGCAACCTAGAATGCTCCAGTTGTTCAGCAAACATTTGCTCCTGGATAACGAACAGAGTTTGACAAGGAAAATGTACCAGTACAATTTCACATGCTGCAACACAAATCCTAAATAGAGCATTAAAGACCATATGCCGATAAGCATGAAGTAACACAAGTTATCATGAATTGCGTCTTTCATGAATACTTTCCAAAAAAAGTAATTGAAAAAAATAGAAATTTAGCTTAACATTCAAAAAATGTGCACATAAAGTTCAAAAACATTCAACCAGCTAAATCATTAATAAAAAAAACATTTAGCGGCGGAACTCACGGTGAGTTGATCTGAACAGATGATTCGAGCTGATCATCCAACCAAAGAACAAACGCAAGAGGAGCAAGGTTTGCCAACCTCGTAGTCTCCAGTAACATATGATCAAATCTACACACAAGCAAGGTGAAATGTTAGCTTCTAGGAGTATAATTCTATCTCAATATATACACGCAAAATCTCACAAATGCTTGTGATAGCAACCCCAAGGTTCCTAGAATAACAACCTGATAAACCAAACGACAGAGTCACTACTTCGAGACTAACATTATTCTTGCCATTTTCAAAACCAAAACCTCATGCAACTCTGTCTTAAAAAACCCATATATGGTAGATCAAGAGGAGCACAGTACTGCCAAAACATAATGCAGTTGCAAGAGGTAGCTACCAAGACTCGAACACATACAAGAAAAGTCATAAGGCTATTTTTAACTAAAAGTTTTGACAATTTTCAAATGCAGATAAGGTGAATCGTTGTGGCAATTATCCTATCAAACATACTAACTAAGAACGTCCAAAAGGTATGCCTATAACAAAAACACAACATCTGCATCTCCCTGAGCCAGCACCGCTCTTTCCGGACTCACCTGGAAATTAAAATGAGGAAACTCTCTATAAAATAAGTGAGGTAAATTATCAAACACCTTGTGTCCTAGCACTGAAATTGGAAAAGAACAAAAAATCAACAAATAAATACACACACAAACTTTCACTTGCTTGCGGCAGGTTTTTCTGTTTCTCAGTGAATTGAAAACAGCAACACCCAGATTTTATTTGTGCTAGAAAACTTAAAAAATGCGGCAAGCTTACAAAATCAGCCAACGTGCAATTCTGAAATTAAAAAATGACATATCAAAAAAACAAATAATTACCCTATATCCGATAAGCATAAGGAGTATGGGAGGTAGTCGGCGTACCTCTCAAAGTTACAAGCATGCACAGTATACTTAAATTTAAATTTAAATCTAAATATTAAAATATAATATTAAAAATAATTAACGTTAAATAAAAGGCGAAGTCTTGGGAAAAATTGGAAAGACGGGATTTAATTAGAATAATAAAAAGGTAAAAAGTTTAGTTGTAATATTAAAAAATTATTATGCAACGTGCAGTAGTTATAAGGTTATGATCTGATTTACAACTCAAAAAATTTATATTCATTTTTTCTAATTTGCAGTTTAAACTTTTATCTTTTCATGACTTATGCAAAGACCGACTTCAAAGAGGCGGACTCATAATTAAACATCAAATTTAAAATACCATAATTTACACCAAATTCAAATAATTAAACATCAATAACATAAAATTAGTAAAATAGATATCAACTTAAAATAGTTATAGATCAAATAAAAACACTAAAAATGCACTTGATAATAGTAAAAACATCAATATAAATTCTATATATACACATCAATTAACGATAATTAAATATCAAGTAAACACACTAAAATATATTAAATTAAAAATTGTTAAGAAACTAATAAAACACTAAAAATTCACATCAAATTAAATAAAAACACTAAAAATACACATCAAAATAAAATAGTTAAAATATCAAATAAAAACACTAAAATATACATCAAATTAAAAATATATATAATTCGCATCAAATTAAGAATAGATAAATATCAAATCAATGCACTAAAAACACATAACAAAAACCTAAATACACATAAAGTTTAAAACATCAAATGTCACATCAAAATGTGGCACTGATATCATAAAAGTAAAAAATCAATAGTAAAATTTTACAAAACTAATTCACAGCGTTGAACAACAAAAGATACATAAAACAAAAATATAATATTTCAAAAGAAAATGAATATCAATATTAATTTTTAAAAGAACGCGCTGAAAAACTAACACACCAATAAAAAAGGAAAGTATCAATTATAATTTATAAAATAAAAATTTGAGATAGTAAAATATCGCTAACTAGTGTCAACATGTATAAAGTGTAAAAAAATTAACATGTAAACACAAGGTTTACAATAAAAGATCAAAACTTAACTTTAAAACACATGATTTTCGTGAAAAATGATTATGAAAAATTATCACAAGATTTGGTTGAAACATCAAGTTTTGAAAATGAAACATCAACTTTGCTAGTTTAAACTCACGCATTGCACAAAATTGGGGGTAAAATCGATCCGCAAATTTCCTTGATCCGAATTCTTGATCCGCGAGATTCTTATAACGTAGAATCATTAATTCCCCAATTATTTATGCCCAACACCCCCCATAAGTTGGTATTTGCACTCAAATTCCTCCTTACTCTCCCAAACTTTCTTTAATTATAATTGAAACCCAATCTCTAATTAAATTTCATTATATTGCATATTAATTATTGGTCTTACTATAAGACGGTCTTATGCAAGACTTTGTCTAGAATGTATAATAATTATATCCAATATCAATCTTTGTTTTCACTTGAACTTCCTACATATTATATTGAATTATGACAACCTCAAACCAATTGGGGGATGAAGGTTGGATGCGTATGGTCAATTTATAAAACTTTTGGGCCAAAGTGTAATTCCCAAAAAGTAGCCAAAGTCACATGTTCAGGCCTTTCCATATTAATACTTTAGCTGAAGTTGCATGTACCTAAATTGAGGTGCTCATACAAAGAATAAGGAATCACATTTATGGATGCACCTAAATCAATCATGAAATTTTCAAAATGGGTGTTGCCTATCATACAAGGGATGGTAAACATACCGGGATTGCCACATTTTGGTGGTAACTCTCTTTTGCACAAAGCGGAAACATGCTCATTTTTTTAAAACTTATTTTGGGCCCTTTGCTTTCTATTCACAATACATAATTCCTTGAGAAACTTTGCATAACTAGGAATTTGTTCAATGGCATTTAGGAGCGGAATATTTACCTCACATCTACGAAAGACTTCGTAGATGTCCTTGTTGTTGTCCTTCCTCCTCCTATCCTTCAAAGCCTCTGGAAAAGGTGGTTCCGGTTCATATAGAGGTATTTCCACCACCTTTGCTTTCTTTTGAGGAGGAGATGAAGGTGTGGAAATGGGTGTTGATGCTTCAATGGTGATTTCCCCTTCCTTATCCTTTCCCTTCCTCACTCTTTCTTTGGCGATTCTCTCGGCCTCTTCATGAACTTCCTTTTCCAATACTTTAACCACCACGGGTGTGGTTTAAACAATTTCCTCATCCGGGGATTCGCCAACCTCCTTACCACTTCTCAAAGTGATAGCATTTGCATTTTTTGGGATTGAGCTTCGGTTGAGATGGAAGTTTCCCCGAATCTCTAGCCTCCATTCGACTCAAGATTTGAGCCATTTGGCTCATTTGCATCTCTAGATGTTTTATGCTAGAGGCATTCTTCTCTCATTACTCCTCATTCTTGTTCGCACAAATTGCCAATTTCCCAAGAGCTTGCATGATATTCTCCTTTGACATCTCCAAACTTTTGTCTTGATTATGGGGCATATCATCAACTCTAGGGTATTGTGGTTGCGGTGGCTGGTATGGTTGTTGAGGAGAGCGGTGGGGTTGAACATTCTGGCCGCCTTGTACATTCCCCTAATGAAGGTTTGGATGCACTTGGTTAGCCGCATTGTATGGCCGGTTTTGGTAGCCTCCGCCTCCTTGGTGCTCTTGGTTTTGATACCCTTGGCCTCCTTGCCACCCCATCGCACTCACTTATTCCACATAATTATCTTGCAAAGTGGGACATGAGTTCTTAGGATGCGGGGAAGAGCAAATCTCGCAAGACTTGACATGAGGTTTTGCCCCGGATTGAGCCATCAATGCCTTATCCATAGAAGTAAGATTTGACACTTGCTCTTCAAGCTTTCCATGGTTGGAAGAAGTATTAGCACGGTGGGGGTTTTGTCTCCTCAAATCGGCCCTCGAGCTAAATTTTCTCGACTCCTCGGCTCTCCTCGGCTATCTCCTCATAAAGGTCCATAGCTTCTAACGCGGACTTGGTCCCAAGAGAACCACCACATGCTCCCCTCACTAGCCGTTGGTCTTGATCAAGAAGACCATTGTAGAAGT
>JAULKM010099964.1:0-26548 GCA_032355605.1 Rubia tinctorum
TTAATAACCCCCCCCCCCCCCCCCCCCCCCCGAAAAAAGTGATGGGGGTTGTCATAGACACGTCCTATCTCTTCACTTGGGTTGAATTTAACATTTAAAGATTCCCCCCAACAAAAGTAATGGGCTTTCATAGACACGTCTCATCTTTTCATGTGGGTTGAATTCATTATTTAAGGATTCCTAAACCCTAATATAGTTCTATATAAAGACGAAATTCTTTTACCTTCCATTTTAAATCTAAATTCCTAACAACAAGCTTTGCATTCTACAACACACCCATGTCTTCCTCTAATTCCCCATACAACGATTATGATCATCACATCGGAGAATCATCAAACCCACCAACCTATCAAAATTATGGTTTTTTAGAAGGACTCACTCTGCGGAGATTAACTTCATCTTGAATTTGTTGGAATGGAAAGACAATGGTACACAACCATTCAGAATGAGGGCGCTCAACTTCCTCCTACCTTACCCAAGAAAACCCAAAAGCATATCAAGAGATATCGTGTACCAGCCGAGGAAGCAATCCAGAAACAATATGTTGCTCAAACCCCAGAAAGAATATACGATGATCAACAATTTCAAAATAGGTTCCATATGCATTGACATGTATTCCAATGCGTCGTGGAAGATGTCACCAACCACAATCCGTATTTTATACAAAGGCCAGATGCTCGCGGTCATCAAGGATTTTTGCCACTCCACAAATGCACAGTGACAATGGCCCATTTGGCGTATGGTTGTGCATACGATCATCTTGATGAATCCTTACAAAAGGGTAAAACAACAGTAAGAGAAACAGTGTCTCATTTTGTAAAAGCAATTATTGTCATGTATCGTCTGACATACCTCAAACCGACAAATCCAGAAGACATTGCACACTAATGCATGACGCTTTTGTACGTGGATTTCATGGTATGCTTGGAAGTATTGATTGTATGCATTGGGAATGGAGAAATCGCCCCATCGGTTGGAAAGGCCAATTTCAAGGCAGGAGTGGACACACCTCAATTATTTTGGAATCAGTGGTCTCGAATGATACGTGGATATGACATGCATTTTTGGGTATGGAAGGATCAAACAAAGATATCAACGTCCTCGACAAGTCACCTTTGTTTATGTGAAGGAAAGCTCCTCGAGTTCATTATGAAGTCAATTGACTCACCTACAAACAAGGTTATTATCTTATTGATGGAATGTATCCTAAGTGGGCAGCCTTTATCCCCATATATATATATATATATATATATCCTCAAATGACCTTAAGAAATAACTATTCACAAAACATCAAAAGAGTTATCAGAAATACGTCGAACGTGCTTTCGGTATCTTACAAGCTCGATCTCCATGACTCACAACCTAACACGATATGGGAATATCGAAACATTGGGTAATATTATGATAGCTTGTATCATGTTACACAACATGATAGTTGAAAATGAATGAGATACCCATGGGTTTCATGTTGGGCAGGGTGATTATGAATAGCTCGACAACTCTCCTTGGTATTATAACGTTGAGCAACATGCTAGTCTTGCTAATTTCAGAGGCACTTGGAGAGAAGTACGCAACACAGTTAAACATGACCAACTGAAAGGCAACCTTACTGAACATCTTTACCAATACGAATATTGTCAAAATTAGGATGTCGATATGGTTTTGTCACCCATAGTTATTTTTAGAATGAAGTGCATTCATGCCCCTCCAGTTCCTTGTTTAGTGCACACATACCCACTCATTTTTTTGAAAGTGCACATATACCCATTGTTCCTTGTTTGTGCATATATATAGGGGTATATGTGCATTTTCAAAAAATTGGGATGATTATATGTGCACTTTTAAAAAAACTATAAGGAGCATGTGTGCACTTTCAAAATTTTGGGCGGTATATCTGCACTAAACAAAAAACACCCTTTTTATTTATAATTTGTTTTATGTTTGTAATAATTGGCCAGAGTAGATCAATATTTTGTTGTAATTTATTAAGTCTTAGTAATTGATCGTTGCAAATGTAGTGTTTTTTATATTGAATTTATTTACTCAATTGTCTATTTATTTAATTTTAATTCACAAAATATTTGATAACACTTTTAAAAAACGAAGGTACATTTAAAAATATATAATTATTATTAAATTTAACATTTTTAATTTTTGAGTCGGCTAATTTATTTAAATTAAATATTAAAGGTAAAATTAATGAGTATGATGGAGGAAATTAAGTCAGATCCATGAATAGTAGAAAATAGTGGTTTCTACTATTGTGGAAGAAAAATAGGCTATTTTTATATAGTGAATTTTGTAGAGGTGCAAGAGAGAGATTGAGGGTTATATTATATTTAATTGGAAGAAAAGTGATTTCAACCCTTGCCCCGCTCTTATGTTATTCCCAAAAAATAGTTTATACTCCTTAAATAACCATTCTTTTAGCAGTTTACCAAAACACTAAGAAGGTGCATGAGACCAACTAAAATTTTGTTCAATTAAGGATTGACACGTCATACTAAAACTATAATTGTGACGGTAGTATTGAAGATGAAAATTCAAATAAAACCATCAATTAGTTTATTTTGTTTACATTATATTGAAATTTCAATTAAAACATACCATTTAGCAAAAAAAAACCCAAAATTAAATCTTCCAATGGAGATGATCCTATAAAAGTCCGTCAAACACACTCTTAATCAATCAGACTAAATATAAGGAGTATTATTCGTGGAAAGTTACTTGTGGGAGAGGCATATGGAGGGGATAATACTACTTCTCTGTATATGGAGGGGGATAGTACTACTTCTGTTTCGTTGGTTGTGTCATCATAGTTTTATGTGTTTAGATTTAAGTGAAAGAAATGAATGAATGAAATTGAATTTAGAATGAATGGATGAAATTGAAAGAATTTTGCCAAAAAAAGATGGTGCGTCAAATATGCAAAAATAACCGAAAAAAGAAAATATGCTTGATAAATGAAATAGATGGAGCAGTAAATGGGAGTTAGTGACATTTAAAAAGGGAAAGCATTGTTTTTGTGCAGTTCAAACGATGGACTGGAGTCAAGAGTTGACAGTTCAATAATGGCGCAGTAGAGTACTAGAATTTGATGGTCCCCTCTGTGTACAGTGAACTTTCCCACAATTTGGAAACCCACCCATCACAAAAAACTCCCCTTCCATTATTGTAAGCTCATGCATTGCCGTTGCTAACCTTAGGTATCTCGAAATCAAGAAATGGATTATGAAAGAATCCAAAAGAGGGCGCCCCAGCCAAATCAGGTATTTTTTCTTTCTCCAATGCCACTTTTTTACTGCTCATCTTTGCCAGCAATGCCAGTTCCGAGAGAACTGAAACTCTTCCACTCCTAGTTGCAGCAGTGTTCTCATCTTGTATATCTAATTGGTGTAATTACAGCTATCGCTGTCTCCTAGGAAGCTGCGGGCGATGATGATGGGAGCGGAGAAGAAGAGAGCGCAAGAAGACGAGGAGCACGAAAGCAGCCAATTCTCCATGAGATCCCAAGTTCCTGAGATCCACCATTTAGGTACGCTCCAGATCCTATTCTCTAACCATTTGTGCTAATGTGGATAGTTTGGGGCATTTTGACTATTAATTACTTGCTCCCTTTCCCAGCCAACTTTCCAGTTAGTCAAAATTCACTTCTGATCTTAGCAATGTTGTTAGTTTCGTGCTAACATGTATTTTTAAAGTATTGTTTTTAGCTAAGACAAAGGGAGGGAGTACAATATTTGAAAGGGATGATTTCAAATTTGGGGTTGGCTAAAGCAAAAGTGTAATATGATGATTAGTGGAGTATCTTCTTATGGTGGGGCCTTTTCTTGTATTTTTTCCCTCCCCATTTGTTTTGGATCCACCGGAAAAGAATGAAAGAAAACTTCAACTTTGATTATTGAGAGTTTCTTAAAAGTCAATGGTTGTCACTAGCCGCAAAGTAGACTTACTAATATCGGATTGTAATACATGGATTAGGAGTTGATGGCTACGGTAATTGCAAGGATTTGGATGTGGTGAGTGTCCTTCCGGGATTTCCAACTGTCCCTACACCGGAGTCATCATCGAATTCGAATTCTGATATCAGTGATGACTCTAGAATGAAGGATCATACCCTTCTTGTTAGTGCAAGAGTCAGACTCACAGATGATAATTCTGCACATTATGACAGTGGGAATGATGCAACGAGTGTGTCTTCTTCTGCCTTTGAGTTCCACAAGGCTGAAAGGGCTCAACAAAGAGTGCCTCTTGCATCCTTTTCTAAACCCGCCCCGTCAAAATGGGATGATGCCCAGAAGTGGATTGCGAGCCCGACAGCAAACCTGTCAAAAAATGGCCAGGCCAGTCAAGGTGCTGGATCTCGGAAGGCTGGTTATCTTGGATATCTCAGTCGCCAGCCATCGACAAAGGTAGTTGTTGAAGTAACCGATCAGAGAATGGAGGAGCCTGACACCAAGATGATCGACTCCAGCCATGCTAAGATGGAATCTGGGATGCAAAAGGTTATGAACTGGGATGTTTACCAGTGCGCTTCTGAATCATATGGCAAACCTGATCTTATGATAGAAAATTTCGTTGGAGAATCAGCAAGTAAGATCATTATATTGGTCGGTTTCTTCATTCTATTCTGTATTCCTATTCTATTTACACCTTCCCTTCCACAGTTGTGACTTGTCACCATTTACTTAAACAAGTACTACGTGTTACATTGTTACCAAATCATCTGTTAAGCTTGTCTAGCCCAATTGAATGTATACTTGCTTCATTTCCTTAAAGTGAACAAGAAAAAATTTCAAGGATTATGGGCTGTAAAAGTTGGATCAGAATAGATGCTGTTTTTTTTTGCAAATCTAGAACTTGTACATCTTCCTGCACACCTAAATGCGGCAATTGTTTTTTTCGTGTTTGCATAAGGCCGAAGCCTTCGAAAAGTGAAAAAACGTACTAATGATTCATGAAGTAGTTTGGGCAAGTTAAGCTGGACAGTTTGAAACATTTCTGGTTGGTTTGATTATTTAAACTGTGTTTTCTTCTTTTGTTCCTTCCTTTGTTGTGTGTTTAAGGGAAGATATTTGATTTTTTACTTGATAACGTTGTTGGCTATAAACCTGTTCTCTTGATAAATCAGGGTCCAGGTTTTCATCTCAATGAGTCATATTCCATATGCAGTACTTGTAATATCTACTGTTGTATGAATTGGTGAAAAAACAGTAGAAAAACATGTAAGATTGATCACAAAGTGAAACTGTGTTTAATTGCTATTACTTCTCTCAGCTGAACTTATAGTATCATTCTCATCATGTTGCTCTAGGGTATTTTGGCCTACCCAATGCTTTTTCATGACCTGTGGATTTTTTTTTACCCCAATGATAACTGTTTATACTCAAACAACAACCCATAGATTCGAGAGGCCACTATGTTCTGAATGTAATGTTTTCCACTCTTACAAGTTGAGTCGGTGTTGATATTCAGCACCATGTAAGAGGTTCATTTATGGAAATTGCTTCACCTGAGAAAGATAATTAGTCTGTCTTTATGAAGACATTAAAAAGGCATTGTGGATGTCCTCTTTGCAGATCTATAAAAAAAAAATTACGTTTTATATGTTGGTGCAAAACGGACGGCATGCTCATTTTGCTTCAGTTTTGTTTTTCTTTAGAACCTTTAATGTATCTTCCTTCACACTTTGCAGATAGTAATAAAAATCATTGTAAGTGTATACAATAACTTTCCTTAGTTGGGTTGTATTCAAAAGTTATAACGAAGATTGTTTTTGTTATTAGTACTCCCATTGTCTTCAGGGCTGGGTTGATGTGATCTTAAATAGTACATGTATTCTACTTGCACTTTTACATTTATGTTCAAAGTCAAGATCCTTCACGAGTTCCTTTTATGACATTTTACCTAGTTGCTTCAGATCCCATCACTAAGGATCTGATCTCTGGACAATGGGCTTAACAGATTATTATAAAGTGTCTGTGTACCTCTATGTGTTCACTGTAATTAAAATTTTGTTTTGAATGTGAAAACATGCAATTGTTTGTTGTTGCAAGGAATTTGTGCATTGCTTTCTTGAAATATGCATTCCATCCTCCAGATGTTGATTTATAGCTTGATGATTGTTACTTCGTCAAAGCTCTTTGGCCATTTAATTTCCTAAGAGGTCCAATTACTACATTTTCAGTCCACTTACAAGAACTTTATGAATAACGAATTTCCAATACATACATTTTCAGTCACGTCTTATTATATTTACTGACGTTTCTTTGCTGACATACTTCATTATAAAGTTCAGAAGATAAATGACATTGTTTTTGGCAGTGAACTTCAGCCGTCACAATTCATCTCTTGCTGTGCATAGTGCAACAACCATGATTCCTCCACCATCAACTGCTAGGTCTGTGTCAATGAGAGATATGGGTACTGAAATGACTCCAATAGCTAGCCAAGAACCTTCCAGGTCTGGAACACCTGTCAGAGCAACTACACCTACTCGAAGTCCTACAACTTCTAGGTCTTCAACTCCAGGTAAGGCTGTCCTAGTTTCATCTCCTAATGAGCCATCGGATCCCGATACAAAAGAGCGGTCTGAAAAGGAAATCCAGATGAAAACTCGTAGAGAGATTATGGCTCTTGGAACGCAGTTGGGTAAGATGAATATTGCCGCCTGGGCGAGCAAGGATGATGAGAATAGAGAAGCCTCTGCATCCATTAAGACTGTAGCATCAGAACGACCATCTCAGAGTGTCACTGAGACACGTGCAGTAGCTTGGGAGGAAGCAGAGAAAGCCAAGTATATGGCCAGGTCATTTTTCTATTGCATATCTTTTAATGATCTGCTCTCTGGTTCTCTTAAATGACATTCTTAATTTAATTACGGTGTGGTGAATGAAATTGTTGCATTGTTTTGTTTCAGAATTTAAAGTTGTGTGGATTCTTCCTGCCCTTCTATAACATACTGAAAAATTATCTGTCAAACTTGACTTCTGAAATTGCATCAGTCTAAAGATAACGCTAGAGATTATCAATGTGATCATTACGAAGGATTGATGGATGATATTGATAAACTACAAAAACGTCAGGTCTCAAATAAAGTTGTACAATAAAATTGCTACTAACATTTTCTAATTTTATTTTGTAAATATCGAATCTAAGAAATTTCCAAAATGAAGGGGGGGAAAGCTTTTATTAGGGAGGCATAAAGGTTCAAGTGCTCAAAAACCTTCTAGTGGCGTGTGATACTTAAACTAGTTAATTTTGTTGTACTTATCCTATTTGCTTGGGTAGATATTATATACTTTATCAATGAATGTGGGAGTTAATGTTGATATTCTAAAATGTAGGTTTAAGAGGGAACAAATCAAGATTCAAGCATGGGAAAATCACCAGAAAGCAAAGACAGAAGCTGAAATGAGAAAAACAGAGGCAAGTTACTTCTTCCATCTTAAAAGTTCATGGGCTGATGGCAAGTATTTCTCTGTTTATTTTTATGCAATCAAATGGCAAAATAAATTGTAATTATACATTTCATGCTTTGTAGTCTGAGAGTGATTTGCTTTTATCTAATTTATATTTCATCTCAGTAACTCAAGTTGTTTATGTGCCCATGTTTTCCGGGATACTCCACCTTAATTGTAATTCCTAAAAGATGTTGGGTCGGGAAATCGAACTTTGTGCATGAATTTCTTTAACTACACCAGATTGCTCTTCTCCTCTCCATTTTGTCACGGGACTGAAAAATAATATCGGCCATAAATGTAGAAACTTTGCTTTTGTTTTCCCCCTTATCCCTTTCTTCAGATACTTCAGGTTTAGGCCCCGTGCTATCCATTTTGCTGCTCAAGACTAGGAAAGTAATGACTGCCTTAGACCTTCTTGTGTGTTGTGAGTGTACCTTAGACAATAATCATGAAACAGTGTATGTAACTCAAGAGTGCAACATACCTGAAAATGTGGCCTTATGGAACGTTCACATTTGCTCTCTTTAACATAGATAAGTAATATTGGTACCTTATACAATACTGAATAAGGTAAAGTAAGTTGATAAACTGTGCATTCCCCTGGTTGAAACATGCTGACTTTACTTTTCAGTCCTTTGACCCTATTTTGTGGTAGAAACTGTAGAAAACCATGTTCAATTTTTACAATGTTCGTAATGGGGGTCAATTAAAGTTAACAGAACAGAAGGATAGCAACCATTATTAGTTTAAATTGATTCAACATAGATTTACTTATTCGAATGCCAACAGGATTCTTAAATGGAGGCAGTGAGCATGAGTGATTACTAAACCATCATAGTTTTGTTTAGCTTTCCTTCTGTTTCTTTGAACTGTTTCATCACCTCACCTGCGGAAATGCATAATGTTGACCAATCTGCCTACATTTAGTCATGGCAAATATGTATTTTCAGCTCATGAAACTCATTTGGCTACCCGTTTTTCTGTTAAAGATGGTCATTATTAATTCTTCTCTCTAATTTATTGTTAGTTATGATGGATGCTTAAAAGTTTTTAACTTTTAACTGAAAATCAAGATTACATTGTCAAATTCATTTGACCTAATCTGAGAGAGTAATTAGCATCTAATCGAACAGTTGAGCGTAGCTATATACCCATTGGCCGTCATCTGCTGTAGCTTCTTAAACTGCTCAGCCGCACTAATATCACTGCCACCTTTGGGATGAGTAAATTTCTTGAATTAGAAGTTTAAGACCTATTCCACTGAACATCTTTCTATGACCAAAGTCCAATGTGCACCAAATTCTCATTTCATTTGAGTGTGTGGCTTTGGGGAAGACACAGCTCAATTAAAATTTTAATTTTTTTTGTAAAAGTAGAGCAGCACACTAATGATAATCCAAGCATTGTGGGCACATTCACTATATTCACTCTTTCAGTAGTGGTGAGTTTAAAGGCCTTTGAATTATTGGATGAACAAATTTAAGATTCCAAGCGTGTGAATGACTCACTCTTCGAACAAGGCTGAACAAATTTAGCAAAATGATATTGGTTAGTCATCTGGGAAGTAGGAAGGATGAACAGTCATCATTTTTAGAAGCTGACTGGTGAAATGGGCTAAACAGAAAGCTCACTGTCCATGACTAATGGTCCTACAGGAGACTGAAAGGCCCACAGTCAGTGTTTAACAGAAATGAGTGGCAAAATGGATTGGATGCGCAAAATCTTACTAATGTGATGGTTTAGTGGTAGCTGTCTTGTTTTATTCTCCTAAAAATTAAACCAGACTGTGTTGCTACTTCATAGTTATTCGCTACTTGAATCAATGATAAATATATGTAAAACATCTGACTATATCCAGCCTGTATCTCTTAGCTTTCGTGAGTCCAAATTGTTTCAAGTCCTATCCACAAATGTAGCTCCTAAAGTGCATTTTTCTTAATAAGGAGCTCTCCTTATTAAGAATCTACCATCGTTGACCACTTCTTAATAAGGAGCTGCTCCTTAGTCCTTATATAAGGAGTGGGTTCCACTTTTTTTCTCGAAGTGCTATTTGTCATAAATTGTCTCTTATAGTAGGATGTGGGTTTTGTGAAAGAGGTTCTTAATAACTACCACTTCTTATACAACCTCACATTGTGGAAGCCCTAAAGGTTCTTAGAAATTACCACTCCTCATACCACCTCACAGTGTGGATGTCCTAAAGGTTCTTTATTGAGTAACCCGCTGGAGTTCATATAACCTGAGCCAAACCTTAGGCATGTGAGCTAGAACATTATGTTTGGTGTTACCTACTGTTCCTTTGTTATTCCGCGAACTCAGACTGCACCATATTAAGTCATTTCCCTCAATGTTTACTGTTGGGACTACTCCAGAATGCCTTTCCTACCTATACGAATGTGTTTATTCTCGTGTTCATCCTAAACCATGTTTTTTCCCGTAGCTATTGCACATTCCATGTCCCCGATCATTTTTTTGTGACTGATTGTCAGTGTACGAACATGAGAGAGATCGCCAGTGTGCAAATTATTCGAAATCACAGTCATTTCATCCATGCCGGTATGATGATGTTTTATCTTCAGGTGGAGGTAGAAAGGATGAGGTCTAGGGCCCAAGAGAAGCTAATGAACAAGCTTGCAAGTGTGCAACACAGGGCGGAAGAGAAGCATGCGGCAGCTGAGGCCAAAAGAAATCGCTGTGCAGCGAAAACAGAGCAGCAAGCAGAGTATATTCGCAAAACTGGCCAGATACCTTCTTCATTTTCATGCTGTAACTGGTGCCGTTGATTCACAATTTTACAATGGCCATTAATATCATTTTTTCTGTATCATCCTGTGTTGCCATTGATTGCACACTTCTTGTTGATGCACCTTTTCTACCAGCTGATCACCCACAATAACTGACATACTTAGTATCTACCTTCTTATAAAGAACAAGAAAATACGAGGCTTTAATTAGCAGCTGTTGTTCACAATGTTTTGCCATCACTCATGCGGGTTCCTCCATAATAAATAACCATAACGGACGAGGTATATAATACAAAACTTCCTTTCCAATTCAAAGTTCATGAAATTCCGGTCATCAACAAAGCGATAATATATTTAATTACATATAATAATGACAAATAAATAAAATGATATTTAGAAACTAATTGTGTCGATGAATCCAATAATATTACATATGATAGTATATATTTTTTGATAGTATGATAATATTATTGTTTATATCTATTCACATTTGTGGTCAACGTTGGATGGTGAATAATATCAAAAAGTGGAATGTGAAATTTGAATCAGATAAAAGGTGTAAATCATCCATATTTTTATTATTTTTACTATTCTAAAAAATAACTAAAATTATTGAAATCCAATATTATTTGAATTGTGAAATTCATTCCACAAATCACAAATGAGTTCAGAAATAAGCATTCAGTCTCTTCACGATTCTCTCCCTACGAATATTCTCCAAATCTCTGGTACTACCTCCCTCCGTTTATCTATTTGTGACACATTTACCTTATAGATTTTTTTAAAATGACACACTTTTCATTTTTGACAAGATTCTTTTAATCTCATCCATTCATTTTTTTTACTTTTACATTCAATTTCATTTATTCATTTTGTTCACCTAAATCCAAGAGTCTGAACCAAGTGTGCCACTCTTAGTGAAACGGCTCATAGTGAATTAGAGGGAGTACAATAATGGCTAAACTACAGTAAACACCTTCTTCTTCGACTATCGCCATCAGCCATCTGCTTAGCTGCTTTTTAACTCCGCCCCTGTGACGATCGAAACACACAAAATGTTCACCCAAGCTTTGCAATACAAAAATCCCCCAATAGCTAACTCCTTACCACCATCCCTAGACCTAATCCAAACCACCCAATTCAAAGGGGAAATATCGGTTCTGTATTCTTCAGAACAAATTCAACCCTCTATGCCAATGCCCTAATCAAAAAATTTCCAAAAGGCAGGTCATCCATGGATAGAATTCAGGCGGATTTCAAGACCACTAGCTTCTCCAGAAATGACCAATTGGATGCTATCGGTCACAAAAATATTCTCATTAGATTTGAAAGCAAAGAAGATTTTCAGAGATGCTGGATCAAAACTGGATGGTCTTTTAATGGAATCCATATGAGGATACTGAGATGAACGCCAGAATTTAAACCCAACACTGATTCCTTGATAGTGTCAGCATGGGTCACAGTTCATAATGTTCCACTCTACTACAACTTCCCTTGAATAGAGGCAATGGGAATCAAACTGTGGTTTACATTAAAATAGACTTAGCTATAGAGGCTCAACAAACCTTCAACACTTATAGGAACATGTGGATTGGAAGTGATCAAGGAAGAACTATTATCAATAAGTATAAGAACATGTACAGTGGGGGTTCAAGCGTGGTTTCAATAAAAAACTAAGATTGAACTGAAATCGAAAACACCCACAGTAGGGGTTTCAAAGTGGTCTCAAACAATTGAGACCCCTCTTCAGCTTCCACTAACTATAACCGTCCGAGTTCAATTCCCTCATGGCGTCAGAAATGCTTTTCTGCCAAGGCCATGTGATGGTGGGGCCTGCATTGACACGCATGTAATTTGTTGCCCCTTCTGCTGCCACGTGAGAACCTGTGATTGGACCATGTGGGAAGGGTTCTATTAACACCCTTATTTGTACACTTATTTTAACATCAAATCTCAACCATTCATCTAACATAATCTTACTCATTCACTAAATGTGTTTTTAGTAAATTAATCTCAACCATGAGATTATGTTAGATTGATGGTTAAGATTTGGTGTTAAAATATGTGTACAAATAAGGGTGTTAATAGAGCGCTTCCCTGCATACATATATATATACATATATATATATATGTATATATATATATATGTATATATATATATGTATGTATGCCAAACAGAGAATGGGTCGGGGTTTTCTTATATCGTGAGGTTGATATTTTTCCAGGTGTATGTGAAGCCAAAACACCCTCACAGCCTTTGTGTAGTAAATGTGTGTTATGTGTAGATGGTTTAGCGAAGATGACTTGAATATCTACTTGTGTTGTGGGGCTGGTTATTTTCCAGACGTATGCAAAGCCGCAGGATTCTCTCCATCTTTGGACAGATAGAGGAGGAGATGTATATCCGCTTGTATCGCGAGTCTGGTGATTTTCTAGACGTATGTAAAGCCACGGTACTATCGTTGTCTTTGTCGTGTGGGTTGTTTTATTTCCCACTGAGCAAATCCGCAGGTGAATTTCCTACTTGTGTTGCGTCAGTAGGGTAGCAAGTATGGTATCAACGTGTTAACTGGTTGCTGTATAGGCTATTTGTGGGTTTGGATTTAGGAGATAAATATGCCACTTGGGTGAGTCGTTTCATATTATTTAGGTAGTGATGTATAACTTTTCCATTTTCCAAGGTTAGGATAAGGGGTGGAGTAGTTGTGGGGAGACGCAAAGTACCGACTTTTTAGATACTATCTTAATGCTATTTACTCTTTCTATGTGTATATCATCCCTCTATAAAGGTGACCGTACTAGAGAATATCCTCAGTTGTAGTTTGTTTGTGATTAACTTGTGCTAAGTTTTTTTGTGTGTCTGCTCTAGTGGATGTACGTTATTATTGAAGTTGTTGTGAATGTGTGTAAGCTGTGAAATTCCTATGGTAAACATGGTGTGGGACTTTGGGGATGGTTGGATCTTGTGCAAAAGACCTTATTGTTTTGCTGACAATTCTTCTTGGATGAGTTGTTTGGAGGAATAATCTCCATTGTCGGCGGAACATGCACGTCCCTTACAAGATTTAATTTTTTCAAAAAATAATCATTCATAGGTGTTTGGAAATGGCGATTACAATAAGTGGAATTGACATCCAACTCAATTAGCCTCAAGCAATAACTTATCTATTGCAAGAATATCTAAATTACATGTCAACCAAACTGATTATCTGTACAATTACAAATCAGAGATCCAGTAAAAAAACTCTAACATTTCCATTGGGATATTAACTCGCTTCCAAAAAAATCATGACCACTTGGCAAAGAGGAGCGTATCATCATCAATCAGTTTGGCAAGCAGGGATCTTCAAGAACTGTAACACCATTTGATCCAAAGCACAATCTATGTTGTTCGAGTTATAAACACCTTGAAAACCACAAATCTAAACTCATCCAAATTAATAGAAACTGTAATTAGAAAACACAAGCAAAAATTTGTGAAAACACTATCTGTACAACCAGATTGAGAACAAAACATTGACGCGATAAACTAAATCGAGTGATTATTATGAACACAACAATCTCTAACTTAATCAATAACATAAACACTCAAACAACCTCAATTGAAAAAATTAATGTTTTCCCATCTCCCCATGACGGAAAGATGGGGAAAAGAAGATTGGAGAAAAAAATTAGAGTTTTTAGAGAGAAGGTCACCCTAAGAGATTTTCTAAGAAAGCTCATGCGAGTTGTAAGTGTGACATTTGACTATTCTATTTTTTTATTGTTATGAACCATGTATATTTTATTGATGTTTTTATTCTTGTATTTGCTAGGATCAACGATTGGGATTAATGAACGACGAGGTGGAGGATGACGGTGAATCTCCATCAATCATGCCATCTTTAATGGGGATCAAGGGGAACCGATGCAATGAGAAGCCTAGAATCGCGATGGCTTGACTCTAAGGAGCAGATAGGTTGCATAGTCGATAGACGCACCGAGTTGGACTAGCTTCAGGTGCAGGTTCGGCTATACTAGGAAAGGTTAAATTATGCTTGAAGAAAGATAATTAGTTGATGGTAATTCATCATTTCCTGGCATACTTTCCCATTTTCAAGTTAGTGCCCCCGCATCAGGGGTGCTCTACGAAGTACAAGATGGGGTCATGCAGGGGAGCTGGACTATTGTCCAACGCTTTGCTTAGAGCTACTCAATGAGGCTTTGACAACATCGCATCGTCTTACCTCCCTTATAGGCAGGCTAGCTTACAACCCAAAACTTAGTTAGGTATTTTATTTATGTAGTGGGTTTACTACTTGAAACGATGTAATAATCATAGATGTAATCTGATAGATTAAAGCGAGTGTTTTATTAATGTAACCTATTGTATTTATGTTTGACTCTTACGAGCCCAAGACTAATTGTTGCCTCATTGGCCTTTTTTAGTCAAACCATTGTTTTAGTTTTTTATTGTTGTACTCCACTCAGTGATTGTCGTACTATTAGTTCTTTATGATATACCTAATTTTCGTGACTATTTTGTTGGTATAGTGAACACTACCATTTATTTATCGATACTACCATGTGCATATGACTGGTTGTGTTGTGACATATCTTGTCACTGGGGATTGAATTTGAGTAACCCTTGTTTGTATAAGGGAAGTACCTTTTGAATTTTGCGGTTGTCTTTCTTTTTGTAATGTGACTTCCAATGCCTTTTTACTGATCGTGTTGTCTTTTAGTGTTGTGTTGAGTGAAAATTATTGGTTGAGAAAATTGATCTTCCCCAGATATTATGAAGGCCTAGAAAGAAAGAAATTGATCCCAAAAAATGGCGCCATAGATGTGGGGGAATCCTTCTAGGAAAACATAATAACTAGAATCAGTGCGGTGTAGCATGTTCGCTAGGTTGACCTAAAAAACAAGGTTCCGGGGAGGTCTCCGATATCTAATTTCAATGCTTAAGTACTCTGATTCACATTGACTCGTCTATAAAATAATGCCATCACTTGTCTCCCTGTCCCGAATCTCTATGTATAACCAGTGAAATGCGTAATCACCATTGATCATGGTCCATGTTGCTCCTGTCATTACTAAATCGTGGTCTTGCTGGAAAGATAATGGGTGCTGACATTTTCCTTCTCGAGGTGGAGTTCTTTGCGTACTATGCGAGTTGTACTCAATGCTAGCTAGTCATAAGGTGTTGTTGTTTGGCTTGGACTTTGCGTGGTTCAGGGAGGCGTATTCCATGTACTTATATTTTTTACATAGAATTGATTGTGGTACAAAAATACCTTTATTGAACATAGTGTTGCCACAAGCTTTCCTGGCCTGGTGAGCTAGTTTTTAGTAAGCCTAGTTCCTTATGTACGAGAATCATTCATTTCCTCTATATGTTGTTATATGTATGGTAAATCCGGCATGGGCTACGACCTTTCCCAGGGACTATAATCCCAAGTCAGAGCCGGGGAATTCCTTTTGAGTAGTTATAGTTCCCAAAATTGGCCATGGTGAGTCCAGCCTCTTTGAGTACCTGCAAAAGTCTGCGGGGTGGAATCTGGCGAGGAAGCTCCAATGCTCAACTCAGTGTTGTTCTAGCATATGGTTTTCTTCCAATAAAAGTTTGCTTGCATTGCCTCGTGTTATCTGTCTTTATTCATAGAGCTTAGATTGTGTAATTGTGGTCTGCATGTTGTGCTCCCCTCTCTTAGGTCGTGTCTTGACAGAGGGCTTTGTGGCATGTAGTGCTTTTTCTCTATTCATGGACCCGGTTACTTTGATGTGAAGCGGCTTGATCGGGAGATGTGTATTTAACGAGTTGATTTGTTCTGGCAAAGCAATTGTGGTTACCTTTAACTGAATGGGGCTAGATGAGTCACATATATACCAATAATAGAATTACATCGGAAATACAAGTATAATTATTGAAAGAAGATTGATTGATAGGCTAGCTAGTTATATCTTAATTGAATTGTTCATAAGTTTTTCACTGAATATTTCATTTAATATTTTTGACATAACTTTCATCAAATTCGACCTAAATGATTTAGTGTTGGTAATTTTGATTCACTGACTAGATTAGGCCAATAAACCTGACCCAAAATTTGAGGTTGGAAATATCGGGCCACTTTTGTTCTTACAATTTTGGATCAGGGATGGGTTATAACAGGTCGAATTGGGCCTGAGCGAGGCGAGGTATGACTAATTTTTTTACCTGACATGAACTTAATATATTTAAAATTTCAAAACTAACCGTTCAGCTTTGGTCAAACCCCAATGCAACCAAATCTAAACAATCATGACGATTCTGGTTAGATCAATTTCTGGTTATGTCAGTTTGAATTAGGATGGGTGATGATAGGTCGTGATAGATTGAGGCATAATTTTTAACCGACCTAAAATTACATGTACATTTTAATTTTGTAAGAACAAAAAAAGTCAATTCGGGTTAAAGTATGACTCGACCATACAAACATGGTTCGGGAGATAAATGTTGGGTTGCCTGATTCAAAGTCATATATATAATACATATATTATATATTTATTTTACAAAAAAAAAAAGATAAACGAGTTTGCGTTAAAATGAGGTCCGACCACATCCAAACGATTAGAATAATTTCAATTAGGACGAGTTTCACTATTGACGCCGGGGGGTGTTGTTTCCCATCATTAGTTGAAAGTTAAATTATCGGAGAAAAGTTTATTATTGTAGAATAGTTTATCAAAACCAATATTTAACTAACTTTGACTTTTTTAATTTTATTTTCTAACGGTTAAGATAATATTAAACTTAGTATTTTTGGTTCATTTTTATCAAAATTTCAAATTCAAATGTACAAATATAAAAATAAAATTAATATGTCATAAAAATTTAGTATTAAGAATTTAGAATCAATTTTCAAACTTTAATATATTTTTTATCCAACTTCACATTAAGTTTTATCAAATAAATCTTTTTAATAAATTCAGACACTTCAAATTTAAAATTAAGCTTGATCAAAAAAACATACTTTGTGGTCCTCTTTTTTGTAAAGATGCTAAAATAATGTCTAGCCTTTTTTCAAGATAAGTAACATCTGCTCTTTTATTTATGTTTTCAATATAGTTCTCACTTTTCTCAACCACGATATAATGGAGACTTTTTATATGTTAGAAAAACCCTAGATCACTGCCCCTTCTTCTTCTTCTTGCTCTGGAGTTTTTTCTCCCATCTTCTTTTCCCCCATCTCCCCATCATGGGGAGATGGGGAAACAATAGTTTTTTCAGTTGATATACTTTTATTGTTTATGTTATCAAATATGTATGGATTTGTTTCTATACATTTAATATTGTTTCTCCGACATGATAGATTAGATTGATGTGTCCATGATGATCATTTAATCTAATTGTTCATGTCGTTGTATTTTGTCCGATCTAGTTTTACAAATCGTATGTTCGTGATTTCATTTGTGTTTCTCTATTAAGAGTTTTGTTCACTGTCTGTTTTTTTCAAGGTGTTTACAGTTTGGAAAATATAGATCATGTTTTGGATCTAGATCAAGTGGTGTTACAGCAGTTATAGATCCTTGTTTAGCGTAGTGGTATTGATGCTTGTACGCTCTTCTTCGCCAAGTAGTCATGATTTTTGCCGAAGCGAATTGATATCCCTGAGGGCAATATTACAGTTTTTATTGGATCTATGTTCTGTAATAGTACAGACGATCAGTATGGTTGACATATAATTTGAATATCCTTGCAATAGATTGGTTATTGCTAGAGGCTAGTTAGGTTGGATGTTAATTCCACTTATTGTAATCGCCGCTGAATAATTTTTCCATCATCTTGGAATGAATAATTTTTCAAAAAAATAAAAATAAATAATTTTATACATATATAATAGAAACTTTTGCTAATGGTTTTGGTTTTGTGAACCAGGGATATATAAGTAATTTTTTACTCCTCTAACCCCAAGCAAGCTAAAACGACGCCGTATGAAGAATTGGAGGCTACGATTTCAATTACAATATAATGCAATCATCTTCTCAAGCACAATTTCACGACTATATTTTTTTCCTTGTCGCTAGGATTGCTAGAAAAGGTGGTAAACGTGAAACCTCGATGGTTTTTCTAGTCGTAAACCCTGGTTGCCGGTGGCTGACGTCGTCAGGAAATTGATGAGACAAGATTTTCGATGCCTGCTTTGGCAACTCAGATATAAGAGTACGTCTTTTTTTCAACACTTATTGATTTTTATTATTATTCTCTCTGCGGCTGTGCATTTGTTGGTAGTGATTCTCGTGCTGGATGCTGTTGGCAAAACCACCATACTCTACAAACTTCACATTGGGGAAGTCCTCTCAACTGTTCCTACCATACAGGGGCAGAGGCAGAAAAAAAATTTTGGTGGGTCATAATTTAATTTGATGATTCTATCTTTGAAAACAATGTTAAAATTTTGATTTTAAAAAAAATTTAGAGGACTAAAGTGAGTCTAAAATTAAAAATAAACTAAAAATTAATTTAAAAATCATATATTAATTAACTATAATAATTTAAAAAAATTAAAAAGGTAGGGCAATTGCCCTACCTTGCTAAGCCGAGGCTCCGCCACTGCTACCATATATAGCTACTAACTTCGTTGAAATACCTCTTTTTTTCCTTTTTATTTACTGTTACAATGTAGGTGAAATACTTAATCAAACTATTATGTAATTCAATCTTTTAAAGAGAGAAACCTGCCTTGAGTTGTATCTAGAATACCCTAGGCGTTTAGAAAAGAGGGAAGGGAAGTGTTATAACATGTTGACCGGGGAGGGTTTAGGGATCTAAAAGCGCTTGAAAAGATGAGAGTGTGGAGAAAAATGAATGTTATGCCATCATTGACATGTAGCTGGCATAGTACCGTAGAAGTTTTGTAAATATAATCGGGCAATTGTAATCATCATAGAAAGCCCCGATATATAGGGCAAAGTACAAGAGACCAAAGGCCAGCAAGAAAAGACAACTAAACTAGTCACATATGAAAAAAGATTATAATCTAGACATATTTGCCTAAATCTAAGAATAATATAATATTACATAATCTAATATAATCTATTATATTCTTACGCTATAATTACAACATATCTGAATACATCCAATATTCCTCCTCAAGTTGGAGCGTGAAAATTCAAAATGCCTAACTTGCGAAGTTGTAACTGAAGCTAATGATGAGCAAGTGCTTTGGTATTGACTTGAGGTGCCGATATGATAAGTGACAACCTCACCAGACTGAACAAGATCTCAAACAAAATGACAATAAATTTCAATATGCTTCGTACGCTCATGAAAAATAGGATTGAAAGCAATGTGAATAGCAGCTTGACTATCACAAATATAGCTCATGAGAGAAGAATAACCAACACCAAGCGAACAAAGAAGATATTTAAGCCAAAACAACTTACAAAAAACCACATCCATAGCATGGTATTCTGCAGAGGAACGAGAAACTGTAGGCTGCTTCTTACTCTTCCAAGACACTAGAGACTCTCCAAACATCACAAAATATCCAGAAAGAGAACGTTGAGTAATAGGATTGGCTGCCCAGTCCAAATCACAAAAAGCAGTTAAGTGCAAAGAACTCTTAGCAAAAAAAAGTCCCTGGCCTGGATGATGCTTCAAGTAGTGGAGAACAAGTAATGTTGCATGCCAGTGTGTCACATGTGGTTCTTGCATAAATTGTGCAAGAGTGTGAACTGAATAACTTAATATAGGTTGAGTGATAGTAAGATAATCAGTATCCCAATCAAATGACTGAAACACGCAGGATTCTCAAAATGCAGTCAGTCACACACGCGAGATCCTATCTTTGTTCCATTTAAAAGTCGGTTGGTTTAGCCCCCAATAACTCAGTGTCAGACAAAATTTCAAGAACATATTTACATTGAGAAAGAAACGTCTCATCCGGACTGCGAGCAATCTCAATTCCAAGAAAGTATTTATGAGGACCAAGATCTTTCATGTGAAAACAGGAACTCAAGTACGACTCAAATTCATTCACAAGAGTAAGCGAAGCACCAACAATAGTGAAATTATTAATATAAACTAGAACATGTAATTTTTGCAAATCGCGAGTGTAAGAAAATAACAAATAATTTGCCTTACTTTGTACAAAACCAAATAAAGCGAGAGCAACCTCCAGTTTAGCAAACCAATTGCAAGAGGTATGGCGAATACCATATAAAGACTTATGGAGTTTACAGATAAGACTAGGAGCAGATATCTGATAATCCGGAAGCGGAAGCATGAATACCTCCTCCTCAAGATCGTCAAGGATAAAAGCATTATGGACATCCATCTGATGAATATCCCAACCTTAAATTACCGTAAAATCAAGAAATATATAAACATAACTCATTGCAGCAATATGAGCAAAAATTTCTGTAGAGTTAGTCCCTTTAATATGACGATTATCCAAAACAAAAAGTTGAGCTTTATAATGTTCAATAGATCCATCAAACTTGTATTTAGTATAAAAAACCCCACTTATAGCCAATTGAAGACTTTTCAGGTGGGAGGGGATACATAAACAGAGTATGGTTGTGGTAGAGCATGGGAGGCCATCGCCGTGCATGTCAAAGATAGTATTTATAGACCCTAATTGTGGCTAACTACTAGAAAGTAGATAGTAGTATGTCGGGGTCGTCCACGAGGAAAATGAAGTTTTATCGAGTGTTAAACATAGTTAAAAAGCACACGAAGAAGTCACTCTACGTGTCTGGTAACAAAGTGGTGGGTTTTAGTATTTTGAAAACACTACGCTCACTTTAAACTACTAAATTAACAAACAATTTTAGAGAACGATGCAAATACGATCACACTAGCACGAAAGGTGGAATAAAGATTGTAACGAGTCTTGGTCGCAATTGGTTTACATTTCTAGTCATCCTTTGATCATCGAATGAGTATACTATTTTTGTGCATTAATCACATATTGTGGAGAACTTATTAACACCTTTCGAGTGAAGATAAATCTTGCCTCTCCTCAGTTATAGTTAGAGTGGGCGATCGGCGCCACACAATAACCCTTACCCTTGAATCACCCTAGATGATCGGTGTCATAGACTTCCCCGAGAATAGCAATACACGTGGAGAACCAATATAACTAACACAATATCCTAAAATCAAGAAATATAGGGATATCACAAGTATATCTACTAATAACGACTACGAGGATCGACTTTCATGCTAATTGTTATTAGTGAGCCACATTGATAATTAGTCAAACCCACTCAAATTCATCTTAAATCTAAGAAATTTTATCAATCTATAATCATAATTAGTTGTCACACCCAATTATAACCTAGCATCAACTAAAGATAATCACATCGACAAAAAGTCAAAGTCTTCCGGTTTTGACAAAAAACCAAGAAAATAATTAACCCACAATCATTAATTAGTTAATTATCCTTGTCTAAATCATGCATTAACTACAAAAGAAAGAACAAAGTATACTTGATAATCAAAGTACAAAATAGGATAAATCAAATCTCACAAATTCATACTAGAAATGCTTACCAATTGCTCTCAAGAGTATTTTTAGCCTAGATTAGCTAAACCCATAACATAATAGCAAGAATCCATGGTAAACATAAGAGAAAAGATGAAGAAATAAATGTGTTGTAGGGTTTTTGGAAGAGAAATTCGGATAAGGTGAAGAGTTGTGTGTTTAGAGGCTCAAAAGTGAGGAAATAATAGCGGGCAATATCATCCGTTGTGTGCCGCAAGGCATGTTTGCGGCCCGCAGCTCCCAATCTGGCTCACATCTCATTTCTCATTTTTGTCTTCGCGGGCCACAGTACATTGTTGCGGCCCACAGAGGTGCTTCTGGCCTCTTCTTATTTCCATTGATACGAGTGAACCGCTAATCCGTTTTTGGAGTTCTTGTAATCGATTTTATAGTTCTCAAGAAGACAAATCCAATGGTACCACCCTCAAATTCTGGTTCTTCTCGGATCATTCCCAAAAATTGGTTCAAACTTCCGGATCATAATTCATCCGCTTCTTTGTCTTCCTTCTTCGACCATTTTATCTTCTACCACGTTTTGACTCGTGACCTTCAATCTTCTACCATCCTTGCGAATGGTTTTCACTAAAATACTCCAAAGTGCTTATGAGAAATCTACAAATTAAGCTCACAAAAAGAAATCTAGATGCTCGCATGGACCAAAAATCCATTAGACTCAAAAGAGGTTACAAAATGAAAGAGTTAGATACAAAAACCAAAAATGGTTATCTAAACCACTTATGTTGTAAACCTTCCTAAATCTATCAATCTTCCAGCAAAAAGATAACAAAAGAAATGTTAAATGCTTCGAAAAATACATGCATTTGACGTCACATCAATTGGTTTTGTATATATCATTTTCCATAGCTGTTTATAACTTGTATACCCTTAGTACTCATTATAAATATGAATACACACAGCCACCCGCATCCAGAGATGGCTTGGATCCCGAGGAAGGCATAAAAACCGAGGAGTCGGGCGCGTCATCTGAGGCGGACGTGGACTGTTGAGGCGCTAGGGAAGCCGGACTCTCCGGAGTAGCTGGAGGCGTTAGGGATGGTGACGCATGGTGGAACCTGGTGTTGACGTGTGACTTGGGTGGGCGGCGCGTGAATCTGAAGCGCGATTATGGTGGGCGGCGCGTGAATCGATGACAGTTGCGTCAGCTGTTATGCTGGCAGCCGTGGTTGCTGTCGATCATGTTGTTGGTCACCTTTTTGCAGACAAACACACTTTTCTGAAGAACCCTGAGCTTCCAGTGAAATTTGAAAATTTAAATATTCCAAAATAATGGGTGATTCTGAAGAAGAAAATGCCTTAAACACCTCTGATGGAATTGATGAAGGCTCTAAAAATGATGAAACATCAAGTGATGCTAAATCTGTAACAGTGTCAATATGGGTAGCTGAAAAAATAACCCATCGAGTCGAGCATGGTGAGTGACATACTCCTTATTTTTTAGAGGATCAGAAATCTGGGAATTGCCAACATGAGAAATATGCAAAGAAGAACCATTGCAAAAATAAACACGAAGATTACCGTTATAAGGAGAGACGCTATCTAGATTTGAAGTTGAAGTAGTCATGTGATTGGTCGCACCAGAGTCCATGTACCAATCAGAAAAGGTATTACTTTCTTAACGCGAGTCTAATTTATTTACACCTCTATTATCCACAATGGCCACCACGTAGATTTCATGGCGGTAGCTGGACGCGGTGGAATGGTTGGAGTTTGAGTGGTCTTTGCCATGAGTGAGGCGGAGCATGAGCCGCCCACAACACGATGGTGAGATCGGATTTGGAAAAAGTTGTCGTGGACTGAGGGTGGGTAGATTAAAGCAAGGTGGAACTATGATGGGGAGGTTGTCAGAGGTGGTGAAATTGGCTACGGTGGCCTCTCTAGAGAAAGACTAGTTTCTTATTGTTTGAAATAGTATTTTTACAAAGAGGGTGTCAAGTTTTTTGTTCATACAAATTCATTGAATTGAATTAGTTACATACAAACATCACCCATTTACCATAAGACTAAAATTCTTCACCCCTTAAATGTTACAAAATGTTACAAAATGTTACTTAATTCTCCATTGAACCTAATCATTACGATATTTAGTTTTCGGTGTTGCAAAGCAAGACCGGCTGTGATTTGAAAGAGTGTCGCGATTGCAAAGATGTGTCTAAAAATGAATTTGAAACATTGTCAAAACTCGCCCCATAAGCCAATGACATGCCATTTTCAAAAACACCATCACAGGACAACTCAGGCAGAGGCATTGAGCGATCCAAATAGAGCAAAACTTTGTGCATGCTAGGCCTAGCCTTTGGTTCTGAATTACAGCACAACAAGCCAAGCTTCAACACCAATTCCGCCTCATCACTAACAAAATCATCCCTTAAATTCTGATCAACTGCCTCCAAGATTCTCCCCAGCACGACAACACCCACTCGGCTAAGAGTACATCTCCAGCAGCCAATGCGCGCAGGTCTATCGGCCTTCTGCCCGACACAACCTCGAGTAGGAAGGTCCTGAATGCATACACATCCATGCTCGTCGTGGCCCTCGCGGTTCTATATTGCTCGGGTGCAAGGTAGCCTAAGGTCCCAACTACATGAGTAGTTTGAGGGTCGGTTTCGTGATCATAGAGCTTTGCAAGACCGAAATCTCCTAATCTCCCATTCTATTCGCCATCAAGCAACACATTACTAGGCTTGATGTCTCTGTGAACAACAACTTGATCCCATCCTTCATGAAGGTAGAACAGTCCCGAAGCGACACCTTTAATGATTCACAATCTTTGCGCCCAACTCAAGATGAACCTTTGAGGGCCGTACAGGAACTTGTCAAGACTCCCATTCCGCATGCACTCATACACCAACATAAATTCACTCTTGCGCCTGCAGTAACCGAAGAGAAGGACTAAATTCCGATGGCTCATCCTCCCAATGCAGATTATCTCTGCAACAAATTCCTTGATCCCTTGGACTCGTGCGAAATCTTCTTCACAGCAATCTCGAGCTTCTTGGTTGGCAAGACGCCTCTGTAAACTTTTCCAAATCCTCCCGCACCCAGCAGCTCAGTGTCTCTGAATCCTTTAGTTGCAGTGTACAAATCTTTGTACTTAAACCTGTGAGACCTGTAGTCGATTTCCCAATCTTCGAGCACTTCTGCAAACTTCTTCTTCCTCGAAAGATAAAAAGTTACAATAAAACTGGCTGTCAAAATGGTTAAAACGCATATCAGAGACTATACAAGATGTATTTGTAGAAAGAACTCGTGGGAGAAATAGATTAGTCTAAATTCTAGCCGTCATTTACGAAAGTGTATTTGTTTCACCAACGGTTTACTTAATCAGGAGATACACTGCGTTCTTTTTCACTAATGGTTCTCTATTATACCGTAGGAGTAGGTGATTGATAAGTATAGTCATATATATATCAGTAATATATAGCGCAGTGTGATGCTTTCTTCAGCGTTTCTGCTTGACTAACACTCTGCCTCTGGCTGGAATTGGTCTACTAACTCGTCTTAAGTTATCAAAGTTAGTATCAGAAAACTTTAAACATTAATTGTGGAATTTCTAGAAGCATTGAATGTTGTCTGTTTCATTTCTAGAATCGAATAAACAGAAAGTCTTTTTTTTTACACTCAATAACGTTTAGATCAATTATGAAAAATCTATTTTCAATAATTTTTATGGTTACATTATAATTATTTATACATTACGATACATTTAAAAAAAAAATCAAAGTTAGAAGAGTCTCGTTGTAATAAATAAAAACAAGGGAAAAGTGCATAAAGAACACTATTAAATTTTGAAAGTGCAGATGACGTAGTCGGAATATCAAAAGAGATCCGCAAACACAAATGTTCAAATAACAATCAAGGGCTGCAAGCAAAAACCATAGGTTTTGGTTTTGGAATTCGCCAGAAAGAAAATATTCTCAGAAATATTATTATGAACGATAAAAATATCTGAATAGTACAAGAGGTCATTAAATATTATAATGAAACCATGAAATGACAAAAAAGGAAATTAAAAAATAAATCCGAAATAAAACAAAAGCTGGAAAATAGTAAAAAACAGTAAATTGTCGTTTTGAGACTTTAAATGAGCTTAAATGGCCAACGACATTGGTCTCACCTAATTCTGACTTTGGACACAAAAGTTATGCTCAAAATCGGGTTGGACCTTTGTGGCGATCTATCGCTTCTTCAATTTTCGCCGTCATTCGCCATGCATCAGCAGATATAACCCTGTAAAATTTGAAGTGCGAAACTAACCGTAAGTTTTTTAGCAATGGTGCAAATATACCCAAATTGCATTATTCAGGCGTTTACCAAAGGAATTCAGGCGTTGACATATTTAAAAAGAAAAAATGCTCCTTGATTTAAAACTTAAATTTTAATGATCGTTATACCGTTGACCGGCTAAACTCTGCCTCCAGTCAACAATGGTCAACACTGGTCAATGGTGGTCAACGCTGGTCACCACCATATGCTAATAGTGGCCATTTTAGATCACTACTTTTATTAATAAAACAAGGTTAGATAATCACTTTAGTAAAAAAATACAAGGTTAAATTAGCACTTATGTAAAAAAGATAGGGTCAGGTTAGCACTATCATAGAAAAACATCTTTTTGAGGAGAGTCCACTCCTTATAAATATGTCTTCATTACAACTTCATAGTCTAATGTGTCATAAATATATTTATAATTTGTAATAGAATTGTAAATCAATTCAAATCAGGTTAAGAAATGAATATCCTTTCTGATTGGGTTTGTTTATATATATATATATATATATATATATATATATTTTAATATATAATTCTAACT
>JAULKM010099965.1:0-10668 GCA_032355605.1 Rubia tinctorum
CCAACTCAATTACTTATGATTTGGGGGATTTTGGAAATTTATTTATTTAAAATTAATTAAAACAAGAAAATAAAGTAAAGGATATAAAATTAGATAATAGACTAGTTCATCCAACAATTTCCACGCATCAACTTCATACAATGATCACAGATTTCAAATTCATTAAATTCCTAATATTAACAAATGGGTCATAAACCATACACACTAGTTACAGTATCATCGCTCAATAATACACTTATTATTAATTAGATCATGCAAACAAGTCACGATTGTCACTAATAATAGCTAGTTTTACGTCCAATAACTAATGAGATACATGATCTAGCCAACCAGCTATCGGTGTCCCAACAATCTAAATTACCGATCATAATCCGCAAGAAGGTCATCAATCTTCTCTAGACTCATGAATTAATTACTCACTAGAAATATGAAATATACAATAGATCTAGGTGATCAATTAAACAAATCTCATAATTCAATTTAATACAGTTACAAGATAATTTCATACAATATAAATAGAACGAATAGAACCTGATAACTTATTCCTGAATATAACATTGTATTCATTGATGGTTATAACCATCAGATGAAACTAAAATTTTATTTCTCAATTGAATGAGAATTTAAAAAATAATACATAGTACAGAGACGAGATTTCCAAGTGAAAATATCAATTCACGCCTTGTATGAATTTCTCCCATTTCTTGAAAATTCCCTGGATATTTATACTACTAGATATCTAACTAAAAAAGGAATAAAATTATTCTTCTAATCTAATTCTAATTATTCTAAAAATACTATACCAAATATATTCTTGCAAGGACAAGAATTCTACCTTAAATAGAAAAGGAAATAGAGAGTTCTTCTATTAAGAAATCTCCATAAAATAAACTAAAATATCCCCCTAATGAAGATAGAAACTAATTATATTCTAAATAGAAGATTGAGAATATAATTCTAAATACAAAAAAAATTAACTAGTCTTCTTTAAAGAATAAGAAACGTAATATAATAAAGAAATGAAATTCTAATTAGACTCTAACATTACCAAAACATAAAATTCAGCCCCCAAAAATCAATGAGCTAAATCCAATTTAGATTTAGAAACACCTGGAATTTGCTGCTACTTAGGCTGCATAGCTCAGGCCTTCTCACAAGTGCATTTTCCACCCTCCGAACGTCGACGCACCCCCCACATACGGCACACATGTTGCCGCACATGGTACTATCTAGTGCTTTTCCTCAAATCCCCCCAACCAATTCTTTTAGTTTTAATGTTTATTTCTTCAATACGGGTCCAACATGGGTTTTCGTATCTTCAAAATTTTATAATTCTTCGTAGAATCTTCGTAGAATGTTCTAATCCGTACATTTTTTCTCTCATTCTACTTAGGCACCTTTTCAGCTTTTCACCTAACCAATCCTTTTTATTTTCAATAGCATGTCTACTTTTGCACCAGTTTATATTAGTCAAACTTACCTACTTATTATCTAAGCTTCTCTCTCAGGTTTTCATCTTATCCCATATCTTTCAATATATATATATATATATATTTCTCATTTTTCTATTTTTTCTCATTTTCCCCATTTTTTGCTCTATTTTACAACATACAAATCAGTAAGTATTGCCCCTAACCCCATAGTTAATTGTTGGATTATTCTTAATGCAAAAGAAATAAAAGAATAATGAGAGTAAGAGATAATAAAACTCATTGAGTAGGAGGAGAAACACCACCTTTGGACATGAAAAATTGGCATTGCATGCACCGTACCTTTTCTATTTGGTTGGGTATATACCTTTCTTTCCAGACAGTCTGCCCATATCCCATACTAGTAAATCTTGCTGCTCCTTTAACTTGTCTTGACTCTCATGTAGACAAGCTAAAGGATGTTACAACTGCTCTATAAGCATGATATCCTCATCACCTGGATCATTAACAAAGGTCTCCTCGTCATGTTCAACCTCTACGTCTTCTTCTTCCTTGTCAGCTACAACATTCCTCTTGCCATCTCCAACAATGTAGAAATTACAAGCAAGAGGACTAAAAGGGAAAGAATATGGAAGACTCAAGTGATGGGTAATATCTTCTCTGACTAGCCAAATATACGTGTGCATACTTCTATCCAATAAATGGGCCTTTCTCAATTGGATCCCGTCGAACTCATATGGACCAAGAGGTGTGATAAGGGTCGGAGCCGAAACTCATCTTTAGGCCAAACGCTTATCCACTACACCATTTTTTGGGCCTAAGGCCATGCTACATTTTCAGTTGGGCCAAAGCCATGCCACCATACTAAAAATTTCCTGGTCAAAATATAATCGTGCGAGATTTCCTTCATCAATTATGGTATATCAAATATATAGAAACTCTATTATGGTAAGACAACTATTCCTACAAGGAAAGTAAATATTCATCTTAACATAATTGTGTGATCTCTATTGGACAAACCCCTATAAATACCAAGGTATTCCTTTGTTTAATTCATTCAATTCTCAATACTCAGATTAATCACTTTTGATCTGACTTACCATTTGATTTTCTCCCCCCAACGCCCTCATGGAGTTTCTTTTGCAGAAGTGGAGTCACATAGAAAGGTTCGCCATCACGATGGTAGTTCCACACACATCAATTGTCACGTTCGATGGTACCCAATTTTTAACAACCGATTACCTTGTTCAATGACGCCTATGGACAGAGTCATTCAAAGTGGACCACTTCCAAAAAAATCTCACCCTTCGCGAGAAAGAGACATACTGCGGCCCCAAACACATGGACAACGATGGTGGGGGAAGCGACTCAATCTTTACCACAAGTTGCTACCTGCATGGGGTTAGGCGTCATAAAAAGGGAATACCTCCAGTTCATATTTGTAGAGTTTGACAACTTCCTTCGAGCTCGGGGTATCCTTCTTCCCATAGTGTTACCAGAAGCTGATAAAGCCATGAGGAATCATTCTCGTCCATCAAAGAATCCGGAGGAAAATATTATTAACCGATTGGTGGGGTACATGGTCTCCCACCACTACAATTCTCAGGACCAGTGTACCAACATGATTTGACACCATGTAGACGATGGTACTTCAATCATAACCATCTAATAGACATGATTTTTTCCCAAATACCATAATTATTCCGGCACCGATGATATTTCATGCAGGCAAAATCTATCCTTCACACCTAGCACCATATGGGGCGGCATCGGCCAACTCTTGATCGTTACTCAGACCTATCGCGCATGTTCGACCCGTTCCTCTCATTGTCAGCAGGGTTCTAATCCTTATTGAATAATGGTCCTCCAACCTATAATGTTGATCACACCACCTACTTACACTCACCCTTCTGGAACTCAAACACCGATAACTACTACTTAAGCTTACCCTCTTGTACCTGTCCAGGGATTGGATAAAATGATATATGGTACAAAGCTCAGCGCATCGACCGAGAACTTAAGCGCAATTGGGAAGGACGGATAAGAAACCTGCTCACCATTCATACCCTCCACACCAGCAACACACTGGGACCTTGTGCAAAATCTACCAAGAAATGTTCCCACCTACGACGAGGAGACAAATATCATTCAATTTTTTATAACATACCATTAGGTTATTGAATTATTGAGCATTTCCCCAAATATAAAGTATAAGTTGGTGGGGTCACATCTCAAAAGAAAGTATCTATAGTGATTCGAGTCTCTACCTAGAGGATAATTTTCCGATTCCCACACCTTTGGTCGAAGCCCGTTAACTCATTTTTATCATCCGAGGAAGTTCACTAAAACTATGAAAAATCTGGTCAACCTACGCCAGAACTATAATTAGTCTACCGTAGCCTTTTATAGGTGTTACACTAAGGAAAGTTTGGAGGTCGTGGACTGGAGAAATGAAATGGTTATGTCTGGATATATGAATGGTATAAATGATACCAAATTGTAAGAAAGAGTTGGTTCCAATCCTCCTGCGACCATTCAAGACTTGTACAAAAGAACAACGTGGAAAGATACTCCAATGAGGAAGAAGCAACCAAATGCAAGAAAACCAATGATAACATTACCACGAGAAGTGGAACAAACCCTAGGCCCATGAAAAACTTCCACATTTAGGATATAACCCACTATCCCTTTCCAGGGCACACATCCCATCTGTTAACCGACACCTTCTCCAATCGTTGGAGCCGATG
The DNA here is from genome assembly GCA_032355605.1 of Rubia tinctorum. NCBI lineage: Eukaryota > Viridiplantae > Streptophyta > Magnoliopsida > Gentianales > Rubiaceae > Rubia > Rubia tinctorum. The sequence continues at coordinate 4,178 of JAULKM010099965.1, forward strand.
CCATGAAACCCAAGAAGGAAGGTCTTGAGAGGCTATTGCGACTTCCACAAAGATGCCTTCGAAGCACCAATTTTTAGCTCAACCCATCATAATTCACCACTGGAGTGGAATATGGGCGATTCTGAGGCTCCATGGTGTCCAATTGAGGGATAAAGGTCAACCCTGAGAAGGCAGATGCAATCCTCAAAATGCAAGAACCAAAATTGGCTAAAGACGTTCAACGCCTCACATGTTCCTTAACCCCCCTGAGCCAATTTTTTCAAAAGGAGCAAAAAAAAACATATTTCCTCTTGCAAATATTGAAGAAGGAAAAAAAGTTTGAGTGGACAAAAGAGTATAATGAAACTGGAGAAAGGAGATGTACTTTTCTTACATCTCAGTATAAAAAAAATCCATTAGCGCGGTTCTGATCAAAGACCGCCATCAGCACCACATCTACTCTATCAGTAGAGCCTTGCAGGGACCAAAGAAGCGATATACATCACTGGAATGATTGATCCTGGCATTTGTATAAATAGTTCAACACCTACGACCATATTTTTAATCCTGCATGATTGTACTACTCACCAACCATCCGATCTTCTAGGTATTCATTAAACCTAAAGCATCGGGTAGAATGATGAAATAGGCGGTCGAACTACGGGAGCGCGACATCCAGTACAATCCCAAAAAATCTATTAAAAACCAAGCTCCATAATATTTCATCGTAGAAACAACGAAAGCTCTACTTGAAGAGTCGAAGATGATTAAAAATTGTAACTACACGTTGACAGATCATCCCACGCAGGAGGAAGTGGATAATGGATCCTTTTGACTAGCCTAGACGAAAAAATATTTTCCATATGCCTTAAATTTTGACTTCCAAACTACTAATAATGAAGCGGAGTATGAGGCCTTGATCAAAGGCTAAAAATTGGCCAAATATTTGGCCGTTCAGAAGTTGGAGGTATTTAGCAACTCACATATGGTAGTTCAAAAGGTCAAGGTGGAGTACAAGGCACGGAAATGAACCTTTAGATATATTTGGGACTGGTTCAGCAGGTTCTAAGAATTTCAAAAGCTATACCTTGATGCAAGTTCTAATGGAACAAAACCAGAATGTTGAGTAGGTACGGGATACCTAGAACTTTTATCACTGGCAATAAGAGGCAAATTGCCCACAACCCCTTTTAAAACTGTTGTGAATACTTGAGCATTCAGAAAAAAAATCACTTCGGTGTACCACCCTCACGCCAATGACCAGGTTCAGTTCACTAACCGGATGATTGTTAGTGACATAAGAGCTCGTTTGGTAGGGGACTGAAGGAAATTGGATATACGAGTTACCTTGTGTTCTATGGTCATATTAAACAATGGAAAGAGTGGTCATTGGGGAAAACCTTATTCAACTTAGTCCATGGGATGGAAGCAGTCCTATCTGCCGAAATAGGCTTACCCAACCTCCCCACAAAAGGACCAAAAGAAGGTCAAAATGGCGACGAAGTCCGCACATACCTGGATATGGTGGACGAGAAAAGAGAAAGGTCTAATTTGCACTAGAACAAAGTGAAGGAGAATATAAAAAAGCACCATAATTGGAGGGTACAAAAAACTCGGTTCGCTCCGGGAGGGTTGGTCATAAGAATAAACGAGAAGAGTCGACAAGAGAAAGAAGGAAAATTGGCACCTAGTTGGGAAGGTCCATATGCTGGAGGAAGCTACGTGCTTGAAGACATGATGGGAAATTGAGTTCCAAAAAGATGGAATGTTGCCAATTTCCGAAGATACTACCGTTGAGCATTATTACAACAGATCTTCCATTTAACGCACCTCCACACTCTATCCAGGGTATAGCTCCCACATCAATTTCATAGAAGGATAATAACTAATATATAAGATTTTGGATCATCTCCACTTAATACCGATTGGTTTTAATATGAGAGACTAAGATATATTGACAAAGAGGAGCGTTCTTAATTAACTACTTTAAGCACGTGGTTGTGTCTTACTCCCCCGGTTTCACTAAGTTTGGCGCACTTTCCATTTTCGTATATTTTTTATCATTATTTATAAAATATCATACATAAGTATAAATTATTTCACATTATGAAATCAGCTAAAAAATATAAAAGTATTTCATGAATTATTGTCATATCTAGTTCATATAAAAAATATTTAATATAAAATATGTAGTTCATCATCTTTAATTTATTAATATGTTGTATGTGATTAAAAAAAATGTAAATCTATTTATAATTTGTAGTAAATCTTTTATTTACATATGGTCATCTTTACATATTCTTTTATGAGAATGTCACAAGAAATGCGGCATTTTCATAAGTTTATGGATAGTTCACAGTGGCTTTTAATTTAAATGTTGTAATTTTTTAAATAAAATTTAAACATTGTATATTAAAAGTTAAAACAAGTAATAATATGATTTGAATGTGAAAATATAAAAATATAAAATATAAAAAATATTTTCAAAATTTAATACTCCCTCTGCCCCAGCTTAAATTATCCCCTAACTTTATGACACTATTATTTATCAAAGTTTGACCGCATATTTGAATAGATATATAAGAAATAATATTATTGTATGTGATATTGTTGAATTCGTCGCAACAAGTCGTTTCTAAAAAGTAACTTTTTATTTGCCTTTATTAGACATAGTTAAACATATTAACGGTAAAAAATGTGTCTCGAATGGTGTCCAATGATGGGGGGTAATTTAAACTGGGACGGAGAGAGTATGTAATTCAACAAATGCAGTGTATAAGGTAAAAAAATAAGTGACCTGTCCATAAGCTTATGGACAGGCCGCCTGTCAGGAGACCCACTTTTTTTTTATTTCATATCATATGCGACAGATTGATTTAAAAATATGTAGTTCATTTTATATAAAAACGTGCTAATAATGATGTCAAAAAAATCACATTCGTAAATCTTTTTAAAATGGAGATCTAGAGGATATTATTTTTAAAACATAAAATCGATGCAAATCCAAAATATTACATAATGTATTATATCCATCTTTACATAAATATTTTTCTAATAATTATTATATTTTATAAATCAAACGTTGATTATTCAACATCGAGAACCATATTACACCTATATATCACCACCTCTATCAAAAGCATTAGAACCATATTAAAACTTCACATATTGCCTTTTCATTTGGGTAGGACGATGGTAAAATGTTCAATTTATTTGGCTAAACTCTATAATATAATAATATTTATGAAATAATATTATATTTATGAAAATTATATAAATATTAATTTTATTAATATTCCACCATGTACAACTCAAAAAGTAAAATTATATTATTTTTACATATGAAATTAAGTTTTTGTCTTACATCTAATTAATTAAAGTATAACATTACTATTATATTATATAATTATAAAATAATATTATTCATATAAGAATAATATATTTATTTTAAATAATATAACTTTTTTCATTGTATAAATTTAAAATAATAATATTTTTTACTTTAAAAAAGTTCATATAAAAATTAGAGTTTAATTTAAATTTGACGTATATACAATGAAAAAATTATAATTATAATATTTTAATTGAAAGTGTAATCATAATTTAGTAATTTTTATTTTGATAATATACATAAAGTATAATCTTGTTTTGGAGTTGAGAAAACAAAGAGGAAAATGGAAAACTAATGGAAGGCTACAAAGAGGAGGGAAAGAGAATCTCAGTGTCAAGGTAAGACCAGAGAATCACATTACCCTCGGAGATTGTAAAACTAGAAATGAGGAAAGAGAATTATAAAAAGGCTAAACCAAACCTACGAGAATCAAGATCTCAGATTCTCTTTCTCTTTCCTAATTTACCCCAACCAAACACCCCTTTAATTCTCTCTACACATTTCAATTTTTTTAAAAAAAATTTAAAGTTGGTGCCAAACATAGTGAAACGGCGGTAGTACTTCTTCACTCTTAATTTATTTAACCTATTTAATTAACGGCTTTTGAGTTGATTTTAGCTATTTACTTTTTATTCAATTAAACAAAATAATACGGAGTAAATAATGTTGGAAAATTATTGGGAAAAACCGTCTTTCCATTGACATATGGAAAAATAGGGTTGAATTAGAATTATAAAAAGGTATTACGTTTTGGTTGCAATATTAAAAATTTATTATCCAACGTGGAATAGTTATAAGTTTATGACCCGATTAATGCAACCCAAAAAAATATTTTTATTTCTTCTAATGCCAATAAATTTTATTTTATTTGGTATTTTCATAACTGATGAAAAAACCGTTTTTCAAAAGACGGACTCAATAATGTTTTAAAATTGTCTTTTGGGATGACTGCAAACTCAGTTTTTAAAAATAAAATAAAGATTAGTGAGAGTTATTTTTTATTGTCTTTTACTTTTTAGTACCAATAATATGATTTTGTATTAAAAAATTAATAAATAATCACTATTTATAATATAGTTTACAAAATTAAACAAATAAATAAAATCGTCAATAAAATAAATAGGTCAATCTAACTAATTGAAATAGCCAATACCTATGTTAAAATTTCTTAGACTTTTATTTTAAAACCAATTGGTGCTAAATGAAATTGACCCAATACCTTATATATTAGTCATTTAGTTTTTAAGAAACTGATTTGAGAATATTTTAACATACTCCCTCACGTGCAAACTTGAAAACACTTCACGACCCAATATCGGGCCCGATTAAATGGAGATCCCAACATCGGCAGAATAACCCAATCTGGGCTCTGATACTGTATAAGAATCATGGGTTTCTATCATAACACTAATTGGTTCTGTGTAGAGGTGACCAATGATGTTATATACTAAGAAATTGATTTGTCAACCACCATTGTGGGACTTTCAACTCGCTCCCTCGCGTGCAACAGTATTATTCATTGCACAAACGTGGACAAAAAGGGGTTACGTACCTATAAATGGGAATAACGTCCACTAGGCCGATCAGGTACTGTAGAGGTGACCCACGATCTATACTAAGCAATTGCTTTGTCAACCACTATTGTGAGACTGACTCTCAACGAATCACATCGTGGTGTCCGGCGCACCCCGGTAACCCTTGGAAATTTGAAAGACCAAGTGTCGTCTACGTCCGGTCGTACCCATAACCGATCAAGCCAACCTGGCTCTGATACCATGTTAAATTTTCAAGGTATTTTGAACTTCTATTTTAAAACCAATAGGTACTAAGTAGAGGTGACCTACCACCTTATATATTAGTGGTTTAGTCTTTTAAGGAACCGATTTTAGAATATTTTAACACGCTCTCTTACGTGCAAACGTGAAAATACTCCACGATCCAATATAAAGCTAAATTAAAATGGGATCCCAACATCAACCGAATAATCCAACCTTAGCTTTTATACCATGTAAGAATTATGAACTTCTATTTTAAAATAAATTAGTTATGTTTAGAGTTGATCCATGATGTTATATACTATTCAATTCATTTGTTACTATTGGCATATTATTATTGATTAGTAAAAAAAAATGAAAATGTGAGATTAGGTAAAATTTATTAGAACATAAACTTTATGCTGTATAGAATTAAGAACATTTTAATTTAAGATATTAATGGTACAAAGATGAACTAATATAATCAATGCTTCCTATTGAAATAAAATTTCATTATTTTATTTATTTAATTATAAAAAGATTTATAATATTTGTAAAAATCTTGAGAAATACCGCATTTTCATAAGCATATAGAAATATGAGGTTGAATTAGAATTATCATTACGGTAAAAGGTTTTGGTTGCAATATTAAAATTTTATTATGCAACGTGCAGTAGTTATAATTTTATGACTTTATTAATGCAACCATAAAATTTATCTTGATTTATTCTAATTGCCGTTTAAACATTATTTTTTATATAATTTATGAAAATACCGTCTTTCAAGTGACTCAAAATGTTGAGAGAACCGCGCGTTGACAAATTAATTAGTGGTAAAAATTGGGGAAAAAATAAAGATAATAATACTCCTTTTCGAAAAATATATAAGTCAAAAGACCCAATCGCAATTTATGCTGGCCGTTGAAGGTGCAAGAAGACCAACGACTTTGACGTGGCGCCTCGCATTTCCTACCCAATCGATAAAAAATTCAATTTTGCTAAAATGTCAATGCATACGTACGTTCCTTGGTAAAAATAATACTCTCTCAAAATGTCAATGCGTACCTTCGTTAGTAAAATTAGTAGTCCCTTAAAATGTCAATTCATAGTTGCACAGGCTCGTTGGTAAATGGCAAGCATATCTGCGTTAAAAACACTGATACTTGTAGTTGCTACGAAACTCTCCTCTCTTCTCTCTAACGGATACTTTACTGTATATCGGTTCGCCGGAAAACCCATGCCATGGCAGCGCCGCCATGGACAACCACTAAGGTCTCCTTCGCTGAAACCCTTATGTCACCAAAACCCACCTCCGACCCCATCGACCTTCACCCGCACTATAATTACAAAGGGGAGGTAGCGGTGCTC
>JAULKM010099966.1:0-10668 GCA_032355605.1 Rubia tinctorum
CCATTTTACCTTAGATTTTTGCTGCCAGAAAATGGATTCTTCTTTTAAGGCTCTAAGTAACAATGCTTTAGCCCTATTAAGATTGCAATGATTCTGATCATTATCCAACAGCAGAAGATCATTTTCTGCATGGCTAATCTTTTGTTCAGCTTTTATTATGTTATCAATTATGTTGCCAAAACCTACCTTGTTCCACTGTTTCAAACATGTTTTAAGTATCCTAAGTTTAAAACTAAAAAGTTCCATGCCATTAAGATGGCAAGGCATATTCCAGTTCCGTTCAATTAAAGATCTATGTTCCTTCTCTCTATTAAGCCACAATATTTGAACTCTGAAAGATTTAGGTAAGCTTATTTGGGATGACTGAATAGACAGGAATATAGGAGAATGGTTTGAACATGTTCTATTTAAAATTTAGATGGAACTATTAGGATATAACAGGCTCCAATCCTGGGTACACAGTCCCCTATCCAATCCTTATACCACTATCATGTAATCTATTATTTGACCATGTAAATTGGGGGCCAACAGTATTAACATGCATGAGATTCATAGTATCAATTAGTTCATTAAAATATAGAATACTATCAAGATTAGGGATACTACTCCCTTTGTATTCAGACTGTGAAGTTATGACATTAAAATCCCCTATCATAAGTTTAGGATCCTGTGGAAAGTCCAGTAAATCTAACCATAATTGCCTTCTTAGAGATCTTAAAGTTTTAGCATAGACAAAAACAGCAAGCCAAGGAGAGTTATTCCATTTATCAATAATCTGCATCACTAAACATTGGGAGTACTGAGAGCAGAGATTACATGTTATTGAATCATCCCACATTATCTAGATTTTTTTTATTATCAGCACTTAAGTGATTTTGAAATACAAGCTTCATCTTAAGTTTTAGTATTTCCCTATTTTCATGCATTGGTTCAATTAGGCATACAAGAGATATCTTATGTCTAATTATTAGAGATTTAATTCTACAGATAGATTTATTATAACCTCTACTATTCCAGACTAACCAGTTAGAAATTATAGTGTGTTTAATCATCAAATTAATTTGGATTATTCCTGTGAGCTGATCTTAGGATCATGTTAAGGCCTGTAAAAAAATTCTTCATTCTAGTGCTCGAGTCTCTTTTATCCTTGGACTTAACAAGAGTGTCACTATTGGGAGGGATGGAGATTTCCTGGCTTGATGATACATGTTCAGAAGCTTCAAAGGTAGTGTTTGATTGAAGAGTTGCTGCCCCTTCCAATTCCAAGCTTTCTTCAGAGTTATAGGTTGAGCAGTCAGAGTTGATATTTTCTAGGTCTTCCTCACCTTCAGTAACTGTGAGAATAGCCTTGTTAAGATGATATTCCTCAAGTATATCCTGCAGTATGGAAACATAGTTTTCAGTTGAAATAGGTTCCTCATAAGGTACTAATGCTAAAGCAGTGGAACTTGTTGCTTTAGGTGTAGGAGAAAAGAGAGGAGAAATGTCATCCTTATAGTGAGAGCTCATGAATTTGTCCTTGATACTTTCTATCAAGCCAACCTCCTCTGTTGAGATTGAGGTAGAATCGCTTTCCACTTGGATATGATTGAGAGAAACATCTGAGACTGCATCTTGGAAGTGCTATGAGGACTGACTCCTCAAGTCCATCTCTTTCTCCATAGGAGTAAGTCCTGATGAACTAGTAATGCACCAAGTTTCCTTCTTTTTCCAAACTTCTATATTCTTTTTTCTTCTATCCCTGTGCTTTTTAGGAGACTCACTAGTCATGGTCCCAACCTTAGAAGAGTTTGACACTTCCCGATTTGCTGTAACCTTGGGTAAGTGCCTGATTGGAGATTTCTGGTTGGTTATAACATTGGCAGGTTGTAAATCTGAAACTGAGGTTTGGGCTAAGATGGAAGCAGGCTTATCCCCCTATACAATCCTTCTACAACTGGAATCAGTGGGTCCCAATTTTAGGCAGGTAAAGCAGTAAGAGGGCTTAGATTCATATACAATATTTTACCATTTATTCTTTGCAATAGATCCAAGCCTAATCCTATTTGGGAGGGGGATTCTAAGATCAAACTATATGCACATCCTAATAATAGAAGGTCTAGTTAGATTTTTGGTTGGTGAATCAACTTGAATAAATTTCCCTAGAGAATCTCCTATCTCTTTCAATGCCGCTGGATGGAAGTAATGGGTTGGAGGGTATTCTATGTTAAACCAAATAGGTACAAAAGGCGGCTCTTTATCAAGATCAAAATCAATAGTGCATTTAAGAACTCGCATCGAATGAGTACCGAGATACCATACCGGTTTACTCCAGATTTTGTGTCTGTCACTTTCGTGATTGAACGTGAGACGGATATGCCTTGAATCTATCACAGCAACTTGGAAATCTTCTTGAAGACCTATCTTCTTCATTTATTTTCTAATCAGTTCCAGTGTTGGTCTCCCCTTCGAGAATTTTTTGATTAGGGCATGATTGAATGGGATAGTCATTTCCTCAATTTCAGCCTGTGGGAAGATACACGCCATTTCGCCTTTGAATTGGCGCAAAGGATGAAGGTTCATGTAGTTAGGGATTGATGAATAGTGATTGAGCGAATGGTGAGAGTTCAGTAGAGACTGGAGGTAAGAGGGTGGGCTCTCACCTTGTGGCGGAGCCGCCATGGTAGAGAGAGGGTGGCAATTTTCAGGTAGAGAGTAGAGTCAACGAGCTGTTATCGGCAGTTAGAGAAGTTTTCAGAGGGAGGATTTTAGAGAAGAGAGAAGTTAGAGGACATAATTTTCTTGTTTTTGTCTATAATTTTATAACCTAACCCAACCTCAAGCAATACTTAATTTAGGGATAGACACACATGCATAATTTCTCTGTTTAACTGTAAGCGTCATTTAAGTCTAGAAATTTTTTAAAAGTACTATTATTTTCTTCCCACAATTGATTCCATGTTTGTTTTTGACTAAATATTTTTTGTAAGTTGATGTGGCAACATCTTTTGATGTCAAAATTAGTTATTTTTAAGATTTTGCATGAGTGATTCCATGAACAATGTTTAAAAAGGGTGAAAGGTGCTTTTATACCCCTTAGTTCTTTGATAAGTGCAAATATAACCCATGTTTTACAAAAGTGCAAATATACCCTTGGTCTCTTTGAGAATTTTTCCCTCCTACGATTTCTCACATTACAATTAAGTAAATAGTGGTAGTAAGGATAGTCCACAAGAGAAGAGAGAATTTTCAAAGGGTTTATGCACATAAGACTATATGCGCACACACACACACATATGGGAGGTGGTTTGGTTGATTAATCCTACAACTGGAATGCAAACAATTGGATTATGGAGAAAGCTTTGCTAATCATGCAAACAAATAATAAGAGAGATTAAACACAAAGATATGAAGCCTTGGGTACACTTGATTTCCACTTCCGAACCTCACATTGATCATAGAACCATTACTCTATTTTAAACCTATTTATTACCTATTGTGGAGGTACACCTCTTATTCTTCTTATGTATAGACATAAGAATAAATTCAACATCTCTACATAGCCCTCACTAGTGACCGTCTTAGAAGATCAACACCTAATGTCACCCCATTAGCATCATGATACACGAAAAAATAATAAACTTGATAATATTTCATATATTTCCTAAGGATTATTAAGAAAGTTCAACATAAAAGATTTCTCCTTTGTTTTTGTACTTCAAGACAAACATTTAAAAAAAAGAGTTCAACATTCTCATATATATATATATATATCTGGTAATTCTTAACATCACAAACATACTAGAAGCAATAATTTCATGTTTTTGGACACATATAAAAAGAGATGAATTATCTATTTTCATCTTAACTGCTAACATGTCATCATACAAATAATCCATATCCACACATTTGTAGTCAATTCGTGAAGTTAAAATCAACATTCAATGCATAGTAAATAAATGATAAAGATTTAAATAGAGTTTAAGAGGTTTTCACAACATGGGTTTGGAAGATTTAATCAATTGCTAACAATAATATATTATCCAACAATAATCATACTACAAACCATAAATAAAATCATAGAATTAAAATGAATAAAAGATGAGGAGAAAAGAGAAAACTAAGGTTCTTGGAGCTCAAAGTCGTGGATAAGATAAATGGAAAAATGATTGGATAAAGTGCTATTTATAGTACAAGACAAAGGGTAATAAAAAAAAGTTAAAATCAAGCTGCATGATAGGTTTCGTGAGTCGCAAATGTATTTCGCTCCTCGCGAAGCACCTATTTCGCGATCACGAAGAGATCCCACACTTCGCGAAGAACACCATTTGCAGCCTATTTTTATTCATTCTTCCTTGCCTTGCTTTCATATTTTACTCAATTATTTATTCCTTCTTCTTTCTACCAACACCTTCAATTCCTTGCTTTGATGAGGAAAATTTCCTAGAAAAGTAATTAGAGTGCAAAATCTCTCCTAACTCTCCTAAGAGAATTTCAAGGTAATATCCATGATCTAAAGCACAAAAAACGCATCAAGATGAGTCAAAAGTACATCAATAATATCGTATAAAATGAACCTATCAATTATGCAATATTGTCAGCCACTTTTACATTAAACTATGATTTCAACGACTACAATCATATCGGTTAGGATTTGATCCAAAGTTTCACTGAGTTCCAAGTCAGACGCTTGTTTAGAGACAGGGTTGAAAACATTATTATATGCTTAAAAAATTATGCTTTTAAGATTACGGTATCAGAAATTTGCTAGAGCCCTAAAACCCAGGGTTCCAAAATTTCAAACGAAATTGGATTTGGATCTCTGTAAGTTATACAAAGAGCGCACATATTCGAATTTTCTACATATTACTAGCGAGTTCCACACCCATTCGAGTTTGAAACTGTGATTGATTGATTCGTAAATTTAATTTAAGAAATCAAACATCGTCAGGTTTCAAAACTGCAAAGGCCATCGGATTAGTACTTATTTCACGAACGTTCAATTTTTCCAAACCTTTCCGGTTGGAATCTATGCTTCGTAATATAGCTATTTTATTTTTAAAAAATAGTAATCTGTGAGTGCTTTCGTATAGGAAGATTATTCGAACAAGACCAAATGAGTTACAATATATTATTCCAAACTCGAAACCTCCCCTAGAATTTTGCACACTTAATCATATCATTGTTTTCTGAATATAGATTCAGTTAGAGAAATATGATCATAAACAGACAACACATGAACATTATTGTTTCGAAAACGCCTACACTATAACAATGTTTTCTACTAGTCAAGATTCAAATAACCACATTGGAGAAATTTCTATTTCACATGAATAGGCAGCATAATCATTTTCCTCATATTCATCATCCTAACCAAATCTTCTGATTTTGTGATTTGCAGTACTAAATGTTGTACGACGACAGTTCTTGAGCATTTCATTTACAAACTAAATTGCCATTCATTCACTAAATCTAACACATGCAAACTCCCCACTCTCTTCCTATATAATTGCTTTATGATTTCTGCACTCGAAGCATGCATTCATGAAGTTTGAAAATCAATTGTTCATATTAGGCCATTTGTAAAGCGCAAAATCTTTCGACAACACTTGTTATATTAAGGAATGGTTGGAAAGATGGTTAAACCTATGGAATCTACATAATACGAAAACAACATAAGTGACCAACAATCGAATCTTTAATGTACACAAGAAGGGGAAACAAATATTGGGATTAACAAAAATGAAAAACATACCATAGTTTTGCATTTTGAAGGTTGTACAATGAACTTGATGCGACTCATTCGAGAATAGAAGCAACAATCTTAACCGGTAGAGATTTGAACGGTGTCTTTATAACTTTATTTCTTGGTGTAAATATTCGGATGAAGATGAGGGTGAATGGAGTAGGATAATTTGTTTGTGAAGTTGGGTTTAAAATGGCGGTTGACATGAGTATATGTAATAATGAATGTTAATAATAATTTAAAGGGGGTTGTTTCAAATTTCATCTTGGAAAATGAAACACACCCCTTGGAAATCATATTCATGGTTGCACAGTAAGTGCATGTGCATGTAACCCTTTTTTTTTAAAAAAATAACACAAGTCTTTCAACTTTTGGTATCGCGACATGAGTTTGACAAAAGATCAAAATTTGTAACAGTGTAACTGGACGAGGAATTAACCTCCATATTTGTGTACAATAGATGGCAGTTTATTTTTAAACATCATAAGTTCTATATCATTAAATGGAGATTAGAGTTAAACCGACATCTAATGGCATTTCGTAGCCGTCCAATGATTTGCTATCCTTCTGACCCAATGATCCAATATCTGAACATATAAAGTATGATGGTTCTGAACACGAAACTGAAAAATGTCGTGCAACTGTGCCGAACATTCTTGCTCTAGTGACAATACTAGTTAGTAACAAAATTGAAATATATTGAATTGAACAAAATTGAAACTAACGTTAAATTAATTAAACTAAAATGAGTAAAATTTATATTTGATAATTTAAATTTGGTTGCACTTATTAAGTTTTTTATTATAATAATACAAACACACAAATATGTTTATTTTTGTCTCTAAAAAATGTCATTTTAAAACAATTTTTACTTCTAATAATAATACTAGATCCTTCACTTAAATTAATTAGAAAATTATTTTTAAATTAGTCCAATTATAGAAATATAAATTTTCATATCAAACAAAGTGAAATATATTTTAAAAAGTGAGTAAACTTAAGTTATTACACAAAAAATGGTCGATTTTGAATGGCCACGTGAGATTAGATGGAAAGAATGGAACATGGAAATGGATAATTGAGAATCATAGAAAACCAAATCCTATTAAGTAATTTTGAAGCCATTGATGATCAAGGCTCAAGTTCAGCAAACTTATCTCCGGAATTATTTTTTGTGTTGATGTTCTTGTTTTAATTGCTCGTTAAGCCCTTTCATTTACAGTAGTACTAATAATTTGGTAACGTATCAAATTGCATATATGTTAAAGTAATTTGTGGCAGAGAATAATAATCTTTCAATTTCTTAATTTCGTTGGAACCTAACCAAGGGATATTGTGCCAAGCAAAAAAAAAAGAAAAAGATGGGGGGTTTATCACTTGCGAGTAATGTACATAGAAAATTATCTTCGCCATTATTCTATTTTACCACCCTCCAACTATTTGACAATAAAAATCTTAATGTTATATTGTTAATGATCTCGTCGCATTATCAAATAGTAATATGAATTTTATATTTTGTCCCACAATATATAACCTATTTAGTCTTTGTTTTATGATTTAATTTTCTTTGAAATGATCAAATGCAGAACATCAAAGAAATAATTTCGGAACCCGGATAATGTGTCAACTTTAATAGGATACGGATGTAGTCCTATTCAACTTGACTTCAGTTGATCAAGTTTTTAAAATGGATAAATATTTTGTCCAACCTGCTAGCATCACGCACTCTCACACCATTATCAAAAGAATAAAATTCGATGCTTTATTAAATTATGAATGATGCCAGAAATGAATAACCATGGAAACAACAGAAAGCTGGTAAACTCATTCCTCGAAGTTTACAATAGTATTACCAATAGAAATATATAGATGTCGCCTAATTAGTGATAATTGTTTCAAAATATAGAAGTTTCTGGCCACCATTTTCCTTCTTCTTCTCTACAACAATAGTTGAAATTGTTCTAAAGCTTGCAAGTTATATGCATAAAAAGAATCAAACTAATTTTATATGTGCCATCATTTAGTGCTTGACCCTCAACATTAAATATAGACAAAAAATGCGAGAAGAAGTCAGCTGTATTCATTGACCGCAAACTTCCTTGTTTCCAATTTCATCAACCTTTGGATCTCTGGGATTTAGTGCACGAAGGCTGCCAATTTCATCAACCTGATCATCCATGTACCATTTAAAAGTGAAGCGGAAATCACAAGGGCGATGAGTAGGACATTCCAACGGGCCTTTTATATATATATATATTTTTTTTTTTTGCTTTACTATTTTTAACTGTGGAGAAAGAGAGGAGGGAAATGTGGATTTAGTTTTGTTAGCAACATTTATAGGTTTTGAAAATACGTCTTTACATGCAATGTTAAGTTCTGATTAAATATACTATTAAGTACTTAATAATATTACCTTTACATATAAGAAAAAATGCAATCAAAGAGTTATTGAAAGATCAATTCAAGAAGGAAGTTTAAGATTTCACTTGTTACTAGATTGCAAAATTGAATCATGTACTCCATACGTTTACCCAGGGTCGGCCCAAAGGCAGTGCGGCCTGTGCGCCCGCACTGAGCCCGAATTCTAAAGGAGCCAACAAAATTATTTCTAATCTGTAATAGTACAGACGATCAGTCTAGTTGACATGTAATTTAGATATCCTTGCAATATGTTAGTTATTGCTAGAGGTTAGCTAGATTGGATGTCAATTCCACTCATTATAATCACCGCTGGTCGTTTTTCCCATCATCTTGAAATGATTGATTTTTCAAAAATTTCAATTTTCTCTTTTAAATATGGCAATGCAATCCGCAAAATTGTCAAGACTCTGTATATGACAAAGATTAAAGAAAGGAGTCAGCATTAATTTATTTTCTTCTCCCTGTTCAAACCATAATTAATTAAGGTGAGCATCATAACAATCAAAAACTTAGAGTAAAAAAATGGAACACTCTCTCTAACCTCTCTCTTCTCTAAAATCCCTCTTTCTGAAAACTACCTGAACTGCCGATAACGGCTAGTTTTCTCTCCTCGCTATCTGAAATTGTCTCCCTCTCTCCACCGTAGT
The DNA here is from genome assembly GCA_032355605.1 of Rubia tinctorum. Taxonomy (NCBI): domain Eukaryota; kingdom Viridiplantae; phylum Streptophyta; class Magnoliopsida; order Gentianales; family Rubiaceae; genus Rubia; species Rubia tinctorum. Next base: position 8,794 of record JAULKM010099966.1, read on the forward strand.
GGCTCTGCCACTAGGCGAGAGCCCGCCCTCATACCTCCAGTATATACTGAACTCCCGTCACTCACTCAATCACCACTCATCAATCCCTAACCACATGAACCTTCATCTACTGCGCCAATTCAAAGGTGAAACGGAGTGTATCTTCCCACAGGCGGAAATTGAGGAAATGGTGATCCCTTTCAATCATTCCCTAATCGGAAAATTCTCGAAGGGGAGACCCACACTGGAACTGGTTCAAAAAGAAATGAAGAAGATAGGTCTTCAAGCTTATTTTCAAGTTGTTGTGATGGATTCGAGGAATGTCCGTCTCACGTTCAACCACGAAGGTGACAGACACAAAATATGGAGTAAACCGGTATGGTATCTGGGTACTCATTCAATGAGAGTTCTTAAATGGACTATTGTTTTTTATCTTGATGAAGAACCATCTTTTGTACCTATTTGGTTTAACATAGAATATCCTCCAACCCATTACTTCCATCCAGCGGCATTGAAAGAGATAGGGGATTCTATAGGAAAATTATTCAAGTGGATTCACCAACTAAGAATCTAACAAGACCATCTATTATTAGGATGTGTGTAGAGTTTGATCTTAGAATCCCCCTCCCAAATAGGATTAGGCATGGTTCTATTGCAAATAATAAATGGTTCAATATCGTATATGAATCTAAGCCCTCCTACTGTTTTACCTGCCTCAAAATAGGACACAATGATGCCAGTTGTAGAAGGATTGTAAAGGGGGATAGGCCTTCTTCCATCCCAGCCCAAACCTCAGTTTCAGACCTTCAACCTGCAAATGTTATAACCAACGGGAAATCTCCAAACATGCACTTAGCCAAGATTACAGTGAATCAGGAAGAGTCAAACTCCTCTAAGGTTGGCACTGTGGCTAGTGAGTCTCTCAATAAGCTCAGGGATAGTAGCAAAAAGACTAAGGAAGTTCGGAAGAGAAAAGAAACTTGGAGCATTGCTAGTTCATCAGTACTTACTCCCATGGAGAAAGAGATGGACTTGATAAGTCAGTCCTCAGAGCACTTTCAAGATGCATCCTCATATGTTTCTCTCCAAGTGGAAACTGATTCTCCCTCAATCACAACAGAGGTGGCTGGCTTAATAGCATGTATCAAGGACAAATTTAGGAGCTCCCACTACAGGGATGACATTTCTCCTCTCTTTTATCATACACCAAAAGCAACAAGTTCCACTGCTTTAGCATTGGTAACTTATGAGGAACCCGTTTCAACTGAAAACTGTTTTTCCACTCTTCAGGATATGCTTGAAGAAGATCATCTTAACAAGGTTGGTCTCACAGATGGTGAAGGTGAGGAAGCACTGGAAAATATCAACTCTGACTGCTCAACTTATAACTCTGAAGAAAGCTTGGACTTGGAAGAGGCATCAACTTTACAATTAAATACCATCTTTGAAGTTTCTCAACATGTATCCTCAAACTAGGTAATATTTATCCCTCCCAAGAGGGAAACTCCGGTTAAGACCAAGGATAAAAGAGGCTCGAGCACTAGAATGAAAAATTACTTTACAGGTCTTAATATGATCCTAAGATCAGCTCATAGGAATAAGCCAAATTAGTCTTATGATTAAACACACTATAATTTCAAACTAGCTGGTCTGGAATAGTAGGGGTTACAATAAATCTATCCCCGGAATTAAATCTCTAATAATTAGACATAAGATATCTCTTTCATGCCTAATTGAACCAATGCAAGAAAATAAGGAAATTTTAAAACTAAAGATGAAGTTGGGATTTCAAAACCACTTTAGTGCTGATAACCAAAACATATGGATAATGTGGGATGATTCAATTACATGTAATTTCTTCTCTCAGTACTCCCAATGCTTAGTGATGCAGATTTC
>JAULKM010099967.1:0-10668 GCA_032355605.1 Rubia tinctorum
AGCGGCGCCGCCTCTTCTACCGATGCCGCTTCTACGAGCCTGAGTCAGCATCGAGTAACCTGATTTGATCGGGTTGGCTCGATTTATGGCCTGAGTTAGCCCGAATCTTAACCCGAGACGGTTCTACCTATTGAAACCCGACATATGTCGACCCAAGACTGCCAAGAAACTCAAACTCGTCGCGGACTTAGAGCTTGACCACCACCAGCTCAGGCCACCACAACCCACGACCACCACCTCCCGCTACGACAACCACAAGACACCACCTCCACCACCGTCTACCACCCAACTCCTCCCCACCCCGAATCCCAAATTTCAGAAGCAACGAAGAACAAGGGACACACCAGCAAACCCCATCCCAAACCATAAATTCCACCACAACCCATGACCACCACCTCTCCCTCCACAAACACTCACCTCCACCACCTCCCACCGCCTAGCTCAAAATCACCGCCACTACCTAGCGCCACCGCCACTTTGACCACCGCAACAAATGCCTGCCTTCACAAACGACCACTTCCACAAACACCCACCTCGACGATGGCCATTTCAGCGGGCAACCCCAGCCCGCTTTGGTGTGAGAATACACGTGTTCCTCATAGTTAAAGAAGGGAACCAGATCTGTTTTTCCTCGTTGGAGAAGAGTAGCGAGCGGCGAACAAAGAAAAGAGAAAGGAGAAACAAATCGGATTTGGGAGAACGGGGAATGGGGGAGCAATGAATGGAATTAGGTTTATGGGGAGCAGAGAATGGGGAAGTGAAGGGAATGAATCGGGCAGAGAAGGGAAGAAGTGAAGAAGAAATGAGTGAATTTAGTTTAGGGTTTAGGGGCATTATAGACAATTCATTTTTTTATTTTTCAGAGGGGTAAAATAGTATTTTCATCATAATCCAGCCTCAAACTGCCGAAAAAGGTTATATTTGCACATACACTAACTATCTTGGGTTATATTTGCACTTTCAATTATCACAGGGTTATATATGCACTTTCGTGAATTATGCCGGGTTATATATGCACTTCGCTCTTTAAATTTACAATACTGATGTCATGCTTTGTTAATCTAATAGTATTTTATTAAAAATTATTTTAATATTATATATCTTTTACTTAAATAACTTTAATTTAAAGTACAACAATAATGCTTAATTTATTAATTATCATTGTTAGTTATATACCACCTATATTTAATTTAAAACAAAGATGAATATTGTAACATATGTGTGACCTATCAAGTTACACATGAATGTAACTTCCTATCGTGAGAGTGTGTAGCTTGCCACATCATTAGATTGAAAAAATGACATGGCGAGTCAAGCTATAACCCTTGTAGCTTACCATTGGAAATGCTCTAATACCTTACAACATGTATTTATTACATTAAAACGTTTATTTTCAAACACATGAGAAGATTTCCGAAAGTTAAATCAAAGAAATGTCAGATAAAGTCTTACCGGCGTGAAAGCAAAAAATGTAGAAGCATTGCATACTTCGTATAAAATGCATGCAAATGTTATCGGTTTCAAATACAAGGACTCTAAACATCTGAACTAGAGGTAAGATATGGAATAATACCTCTCCCTCTATTTCTTAAGTTTGACAAAATTTTCATTTTCGTATGTTTTTCTAAGATTGACACGTTTCCTTTTATGGTAAAAAGTGAATCATTCTCAACCACTCATTAGATTTTTTTTACTCTCTTCTCTCAATTCTCTCCACACATTTCAACTTGTAAAAATAACAACACCTAAAATTAATTAGGGTGTCAAACATGTGAAAATGGAGGGAGTACAACTGTTTGTGTGCAGGTCAACTAAATAGCTCTAAAGGCGACATTATCAGCCTTATTACCTGTTAGACCCTGAAGGTGGTTGTGCAAAAAAAAAGGTTGGTAAAGTGTAAAACTAAAACATATACTAGTGTAGGATATGAGAAGAATATTAGATTAAACATAAGCATATTCATTATTCATTGAACATAAATCTCGCGTTACAGAACTTCAGCTATAGTAGTATTATTATCTAGATTAACTAATAAAATCTAATACAATGAATCAATTTTCAACTTTCAAGGGCGGGTTATCTTTGAATACCTCGAGTTCAATGTCATCTTCATCTAGATCCTTCTTGTTCTAGAACGTCTTGTGGAGTCCAATGTTCAGTATTTCTGATTTCTTAAATGTTACAATCACTACAAGTTTAAATTCATATCTTGCAAAAAGTCATACGCATTGAATACTAACAAATGGAATGTAGTTCCTAAATTAAAATGAACAATAAACAATAGATGAACATAAAAAAATCGTACAAATACAACTAATAAGTACACCCAAAATACTAACAAATGCAATATATGAGTAAACAAATGCAATTCATGACTCAAACGAGCAATCAACAAGAAATGCAAATAAAAAGTCATACACATTACAACTTACAAGTACACACTGAATACTAACAAATGTAACACATAACTAAACAGATGCAGATTCTTTTTCAAAATGAACAATCAATAACAAATGAAAATAAAAATACATTCACAACACAACTAGTAAGTACACATTGGATACTAACATATGGAACATATAAGAAAACAAGTGCAGTTCCTAATTCAAAACGAACAATCAACAACAAATGAAAATAAAAAATCTTACACAATACAACTAATAAATATACACTGGATACTAACAAATCCAACATAAGTAAACATGTGGAGTTCCTAATTCAAAACTAACAATCCACAATGAATGAAAATAGAAAGTCATACATAGTACAACTAACAAGTACACATTGGGTGCTAACAGATGCAACATGTAAGTAAACATATGCAGTTCCTAATTCAAAACGAACAATCAAAAAGTTTGTTGTAGCTACAAGAGGAGAATTCAAAACCATAGTAGAGAAAATTGCATATAAGAACTCAAAACACATGAAAACGATTCCTATCCAACGCTCAAACCCACAAATCAAAGATACAATAAATAACTGGCACAATACGTTTACAAAAACTAAAAATATAACAAACCCTAACTATCTGACGAATCTCTAATGAACGAACGAACAAATTCACTAGGATCAACACCGAAAAGCAGAGAAAATACAGAGAAAGAACAGAGACGGGTTACACAACTACGGCAGAACCTGCGGCATTTACGAGAATAGGCAAAGCGATGGTAGCGAAGGTTACAAGAGGAGAATACAGCGAAATGGGCAACAACGAGGTTATGAGAGGGAGGTTACGATGGAACGGTAATGACGGGTGGAGGAGGGAATTACATATCCAGGCGGAGGTTGTGAGAGAGTTGCAAGAGAGTTCAAGAAGGAAATAAACAAAAACTAAATCGCATGTTGCACTCAAGTCCCTGGCCTATTATATCCCTTAAAAGTCATTTTGTATAAGACGTCTCTTATTTTTCTAAGCATTATTGTTACTGAACACAAAAACTAAAGAGAGTGAACGTGTAGGAAAAAATAAATTGTAACATCTAAAAAGAGAATAATAATAATAATAATAATAATAATAAAGGATGGAGAATGTACGACCATTATAAGACATTGAAAAAAAAACTCGATGATACTTATCGCATGATATTAGAACGGGGGGAATTCTCTACACTCATTTGGCCCTCAATTCTCGCTCTCTCTTCTTAACAATCACAATTTTTACAATCATTCTATCTTGTTCATGTCATTCAGCTTTTGTCCACGTCAAATTTTACTAGTCATACCATCTTTTACTTGTTTCCAACTCAATTTTTATATTTTAAAATTACATACTAGAATAAATACACTAATTTGAATTTTGTATTAATACAAAAAATAAGTAAATTCAATAGTCAATGTGTAATCAATTTATTCATATATTCTTATGAAGAAACATGATTATTATATATTAATAATCCCAACAATATTATTTCATAATAATATAATTATTAATTTTCTTCTAAAAGTAGATAAATTATAATTAAAATTTGCATGTGAAATTTTTCAATCATTTTACATTAATAAAAAGATAGTATAAATGACATTTTCCAAATAAGATAAAACAAACAATATATAAAATTTATTAGAAATTATGAAAGAGAATTAATGAAATGGTTTCAAACTTTTTTAACTGAATCCTCTTTTAGTTGATGATATATTTATTTATGGAAGAACACAGATCGTCAATGTACATGAAAAGGTATTCTTTATTTTACCAATCGATTTATTTTTAATCGCAACTTTATCTTCAATGATGTCATCTTTGCATAACATTGTTGTCACTAGTGTTGACACTACGATAAACAACACTTTTTATCTCGATTTTAAAGATTTTTTACCTCGGTTATTATTTTGAAAAAATTGTGAACCATTGTAAAAGTATATGACCAACACCGCGACTGATGATGTTGCGATGACAGTTGATGTGGTGTATGACTGATAGAAATGTTATTCATTGATGTCGGTCTTATATCGAATGGTTAAGCGACGTCGGCCTATTGTCAAATTAGTCGATGTCCCAGGATGGTTAGGCAGCTTTGCAACGCCGGCTGCGTTTATGAGAGAAGTCGGTCATCTTAACATATTTCGGTATCTTATTGCCAGTGCCATAATTGACAACCCTCTCTCGATACGTTTCGACCAACAGTGGATCTTCATACAATCCAAAATTATTAGTAATATATAATTGATGTTCAACTTAGGCAAAATGGAAACCCATTACACAACCACCAATACAATAACAAATACCTCCAAATGCATTCATTCCCCCATTTCTTGTGTTTGTGCAGATATACCCCCAATTTTTTTAAAAATGCACTCGTACCCCTAAAATAGTTGTGCCTTAATAACTCATAACCCTCCTGCCCTAGTCCGGCCAATTACCGACCATTGAACGCCTTGAAATGACTGATATGCTCTTTGGGCCAAACTCTAAAACTGAATGAACAAGTTTACCCTTGAGTCCCGCCATCCCTGCCACTATGCCACCACCTCTGTCGCCGCACCACCACCTACACTGCCAATCCACCACCTCCAGCCCCATTTCTAGTGCCAATCCACCACCTCTGCCCCTACCTCCATTGCTCCACCACCGCCTCCTTCACTTTCCCCACCCCCGCCACTACCTCCACCACCCAACCCTTACCACCAGAAACCCGCCACCGCCGCCGCTTCCAATTCACCACACACCCACCACCACGGCCCTGTCAAAATCCACCACCACCGTCCTGGCCTTACTATCAAAACCCGCACATCCCAACCCATCAAATTGACTCACCACCGCCGATGCAAGCAGCAATAACCCACCACCATCCCGACAGTACTCTTTCACTGTCGCGACACTACCCGTACCGTCATCCGTAACAGAAACCAGAAAATCATACCCTACCTGTAGCCTCAAAATCCTAGCACCCCCCACAGCCCTTGACCTGTAAACCACCGCACACTGCCACCTCTCACATTCCATCGCCGCTTCTCATACCAATATGCCTCCGTCGTGACACCTCTCTGCTATACCTTTATCGCAACCCCAAAACCCTAGCATCCCTCCCATCACAACTCCCTGCCCACACTTCTCATCATGCCACTCACCACTACAAAACCAGTGCCACGACTCGTTCCTCCACGCACCCAAACTCACTTGACTTGCTTTTCGCCGACCCGACCTCTCCCTGCTTCGAGCCTGTTGAATTAAGCATTTGAAATGAAGATGAGGAAATCGATGAGGGAATCTTCAGTGGTTGGGATGGGGTTGGGAAATGAAAATAAGGGTTTTATTTTGAAAGGGCAAAACGTTCATTTCCTTCAAATCCGGCAATGATCATAGTTGATCAATTTTTCAAATGACACCAGGGGTACAAATGCACTTTTAAAAAAATTGGAGGGTATATGTGCATAAACGAAGGAACTGAGAGGTATAAATGCACTTTTTTCATAGATACTTCATCCGTCCCATAAGTAATTACTGAATTACTTTTTCACGATTTTCAATGAGCACGTTTGACTGTAAATATCTTTAGTTACATATAATAATACCGCATAAAAAATTGATATTTAAAAAATAGATGTTTAGATGAATCTAACAATATATCACATAATATTTTTATTATATCTAGATTTATTTTTATTAACGGTCAAAGTTTGCAAAGTTTGACTCTCCAAAAGAAATTAAGCAGTTACTTATGGGATGGAGGGATTGTGTGTGTGTGTATATATATATTAAAAATTAATCATAATAAATACTACTAAAATATTATCTATTGTCCCTCTGTAATCAAAAGACAATATCCTTTACATAATCTCTATACGGTGTTGACAATAATAGATTTTTTTTAAAAAGAAAGAACTTTGTATGGGTATACAAGAGTGATATATGCAATCGATATCCACTATAATATAATGCTCGAATTGTATCAGAAGTATTCGACCGATGATCAACTTTAATTCTTCCATACATAAACAGTCCATTGATAATTCCCTCCGCAAGGTTATTGCAATTTCACACAGAGCATAGATTATTTTTGAAATTGCCAATCCGCAAATGAAATATACACCAATGTACTTATACCAGACTAATGTTTATAACATGTCCTTCGTGAAATGAAAAGTTACCAATGATATTTTTTGAGAGGGTGTGGTATACCAACTTGAATTATATTGCATCCTTTAATCCGTGACATCACAATTTCCACCAATGTTAGTCATAACATGAATTACTGAGGAAAAATGCACAAATATGATTTCCACTTCATATGTGTGATGTCAACCACCTTAAATTTTGTTGTCACTGGGAACGACCGCGATGTCGGACATTTAAGCAATTTTATAGCGGAAATAACATTTTAGTCTAGAATCAACCATAATTTATGCCCATTAATTCTCATATGTTATACATGATATTAAATGCACAACTATAACACTAGAAACACGATCTACAAGACGAAAATGTACACAATCTAAAACCATCACAATTCATGTAAAGATTCAACATTTTCTTCATCAAACAAAGAAAAAATCACCAAAGTAATTTATATTGAAACACATGTGGATAAATACAACCTCGAATTGCATCAGAAAATGCTCCACCATTTTGTGGTTGTTGTAGTTTGATAGATTTTTCCAATTCATTTGATAATAGGGCGAATGACTTGGGAGACCCCTAAACTCACTCCATCGTTCACCTTTGGTCCATTTTCTTTTTTTGAATACTTTTGGTCGCTCAAATTACGGAACCGCTGAGTCGTGACCCTTCTGTAGGTCATGAATCTGTCCTGGACAGACACATCCACGATATCAGTATGATGCTGTCGATATAACTGAAAGTATATGTGATTAGTGGTCGACGTCGTAAAAGTCCTTTTTTGTAGTACACGTGATTATCCATTTTCATCATTTTGCATGTTTGTGTCTATCCTTGTATTCGTGCAATCACAAATTCTCTCAATGTCGTCTTACTTATATCTTACAATTCACAATGTATGAATTATAAATATCTACTTGTTTGACCAAATGAGAAGTTAATAGGCAAAATTTGAAAATCAACTAAGCAAGCCTCGTTATCTACTTTAATACTCCCTCCGTAGCAGGTGAATTTGCACCTTCATCATTATCACGTTGTTCGAAAAACATGTATGATCGTTAATATATTTACTTACGTACAATAACGGTAAATAAAAAAATTGATATTAAGAAACTACTTGTTACGACGAATTAAAAATATTATATAGGACAATATTGTTGTTCATACAGTTATTCAAATATGTGGTCAAACTTTGATAAAAAATAATGTCAAAAAAGTAAAAGTGTAAATTCAACTGGGACAGAGGGAGTACCAAATTTCCTTTAATTTTGTGAGAAAGTCAAAATTGCAACTAACTTACAAAAATTACAAGGGTTCAGTGCACAAAAAAATTGAAAGTTATTCTATTCAAATTTTAATTTTGTAACTTACTCCGTATAACTTACCGAGTAATAAATATTGCTTCAAAGTTAATAAAATACAATATGGGCCCAGCAAGTCATTATTTCAAACTGACCTTATCTATTAGGCTAAGTTTATCGGTCACCGAATACATTCGGTCACCATGTTTTGTGATTAAAAAAAGTTAAGTGTTAAAATGATCATAACTTTAGGCTGAAATTAGCAATATAACCTTGTAATTTCAAAAAGTGCCCAAATAACCCAGACCATGTTGACTTTTTAGTCAACTAGTTTATTATCGGAATAAGGTGAAAATACTGTTTTGCCCTTATTTAAAAAAGAGTTAAATGCTAAAATGACCATGACTTTAGGCTGAAAGTGCCAATATAACCCTGCAATCTCAGAAAGTGTCAAAATAACTCTTGACTATGTTGACTTTTTAGTCAACTAGTTTACTGTCGAAATAAGGTGAAAATACCGTTTTGACCTTATTTTAAAAAAGGAAAAAGTCACAAAATATGAAATGACGTCCTTGTCACTTACTTTATTTCTCCTTTTATCTTATTTTCCTCTTGCATATTATATTCTTCCCTAGACTTTCTTCCCGCTCCACCCTTCTTCCTACTTTCTTCAGCCCAAAGCATAGAAACCGAGACGTCGCCCGACCGCTTCTCCTCCGAATTTCTCATCTTCCCGCTTATTCTCTGCCCGACTGCCGTCGAAACTCCCTCATTTCTTCCTCCTTAAATACCACATCCAGCGGCCCTACTTCGACTCTCCGTCGCATGTTCGTCGGCTCTCCCTCGCAGGTAAAGAATTTTCTCCGTCACATGTCCGTCGGCTCTCCCTCGTAGGTAAAGAATTTTTCTCCGCCGTATGTGAGCTCTTGGGCGGATTTGAAGCAAATAATAAATCTGGAAAATTGGGTATGGATTAAAATTGATAATGATGTAATCAGCAACCTTTAATTACAGGGGAAGCTTCTAGCGACAACAACGACTAAAATGGGGAGACGTCACGACTTTAGTTCGGTGAGGAGTGAGGAAGGGAAGAAGACGTGTGTTCATTTTATTAACTATGTGCTGAAATAACCCTGTCTTTATATCGAAAGTGCAGATATAACCCTGACTTTATTGACTATGTGCTGAAATAACCCTATATAACTCCGAGGGGTATTTCGGGCACAAAAATTTTAAAATTTAGCTAAAGGTTATTTCAGTCATTTCCTTTTTTCTCTTCGCCAAAATTTACACTGTCAACGCCGGAAAGATAGAGTTTGGGTATATCGGCATATTTTTTCCAAAAGTTAGGGTTAGATTGACACATACAATAATAAGTTAGGGTTATCTTGGCACTTTCTGTAGGGTTATATTAACACTTTCAACATAAAGCCAAGGATATAAATGTAAATAACCCAAATTTTAATGACCACCGTATATGCATCCTTTACTAATATTATAATATTTACTGATTTTAATTATTTACTATAGATAATCAATAAAATATAAAACTTCAAAAGACATATTTATAATCATATAGTTTTACTTAGATGCCTTAAATTTTAAATAAACTTTGTTTTCAAGTTAAATGCAAAACACAACATGTACATCATAATATTTTAATTAATAAAATCTCAAAACGCACGATGGTACTCTAGGGAACATAAATATTGATCTAGTTTGACCAATTGTTATTAAGGCATAACTTAAAGGTATGGTCTAGTCTTATCAACTTTTACAATCTAAATAAATTAAAGACTTTATATTCCGTAAATTATCTTTAGTAGCCGAGATCTCAAATCTTCATCAGTTAGGGACAACACATCCTTGGCCAGCAAAACCTGTAAAACATTATAATCATTATCAAGTTGCCGCTGGATTATGTTCTTTTCATGCTCCACTCGGTCTATTTCCCGTTGTTCTAGTTCAATCTCCCGCTCTTTCACGGTCTAATCTAATTTTTGCTTTTCAAGAATTAGTAGCTTTTCCTAAAGGTCGTTGCTTTTGCCAAGAAACTCAATCTCCTCTGATTGTTGCGATTCACGAGATTGCATATCTTCCTCTATCCTCACCTTGGTCTTTGATTTTTCTTTTGCCTTAAATTTAGCAGTTTTAACCTCGATGGACCTCGGTGGATGTTGCGATGTACCACATTCATCGCTAGTTAAGGGTGCTGCTGACACTCGTGGTGAGTATACATCGCCTTGGACACACTGTGCCATAAATTTTGGATGCCCATTGCACACTGTATAGCAATGAAAAAAATTAGAATTGTTGGTTACCGTCATCCATGAAGAACTTCTGTGCCATAGACTGAATGTCATCTTCACTAGCATCACTGCCGCGTTGATTGTAATGGCGTATGGCTTTGCTTTCACATCCCACATACTTGGCAATCTCGTGGGAAATTCTCAGCCACCTTGACTTTCACGACTTCATTGTCCCGGGCATCTTTTACGGTAATCATTCAGCACATCCAAAATTTTATTCCAAAAACCCCCACGTTCGGACTAGTATCAACTACAACATCGGTGGAATGCATGAATCAAGCGCCGACTAGAGTGTTATCATTTTCTACGGTCCATCTAACTAACTTAGAGCCTTTTTTCTGTGTCTTTACTCCCAGACACTTCTAAGACTTTGATGTGTCCATTTCATACCGTGATTTTGGGATCTTTTTGTACTCATTTTGGTAGACTTTTAGGCTTTGAAGACTCTATTTTGCCTTGAATTTCTATTATTAGAGTTGAGAGCGACTTTATCGCTTTTGTC
>JAULKM010099968.1:0-10667 GCA_032355605.1 Rubia tinctorum
ACACCGGGGTTTCGACACACTTCGGGAGTGGAGGCTTCTTGAGAATTGGTTGCACCCGATGCACTGCTTCATGGCCATTATTCTCCTTCTGCATCGACATAGCGTTCACAGAGGATGATATGGTCTGTGCCACAGTGTTTGCATCGACCATGATGTTGAACGTCCCAGGTGTTTATTGTATCGGCCTTTGTTCCCTTTGTGCACCTAAGTTTCCAGTAATGGTTACAATTTTCACAGGAACAATTGAACCCCTATTATCCATACCATCATTATCCTTGATCCCTTGCTCACGATCAGGAGAAATTTCCTTATCCCGAGCCGGGTTTTGTGTGATTTGTCTTCTACTCCAAGCCGCCTGGAAGGGAGACGTATTAGGATTTACCCCTAGCTGCGACGGACAGTGAATATTGTCGCGATCTTCCATCGGCGCTAGAGCCCTAACTTCGCATTCTCTTACTCCATGACCGATTCGACCACAGTACGAACAGAATCTGTGAAGCTTTTCGTACTGAAGCAGGAGTTGCACCTGGTTCCCCGGAGGTCCAGAAGTTTGCACCCGCTTCAAGGGTTTCGTAATATTAATCTCACACTTTATGCGTATGTAAGGGCCAACCATCGATCCATCCGTATCCATCTCAATCATCACATACTTCCCAATTGTGTTCCCTGTCGATCTTGCGGACTCCTCGTTCATGACAAGTATAGGAACTCGATGAACGTGGATCCAGAACGATGCCTTCGTGAACTGTATTTGCGACAAAATCGTCCCTTCATATGGCTCTCTCAAAGCCAATAAGAACTTCCAAACAACCACGGTTCACGCTCCAGCACCCAAGCTTTGTCCGACACTTTTTCAAACTGAAAAAGAACTACGTTATCGCTCCAAATCTTCCCCTTCATGGTGTTTATCATACCCCATACTCGCTGGAATAGGTCTATGATCTCCTCAGTAGGGATATTTCTGTGTGCCAAAACCCTCCCTACCAATGCTGAACGAACTGTGAAGCATCGGATCTAAGAGGTACTGGGAAGTTGGGATTTTCTTCATCCGTAAGAGAGAGATTTGCATACAGATGTTCAAGAGTCTCAAGATTCACATTGATTTTCTGAATTTGCCGATCAAAATTGGGTTCTCTGTTGATGAACTTGCATCTTAAGCCGCAAGAAAAATAGCGCTCTAAACCCTAGGATCACCTAAGGTAGAGAGAGATGAGGGAGTATCCTTTTTAAATTGCATCATTGAAAAATATATTCTCGTCTTGTTTGTGTCTCATATGCCACTTTTCAATTGTTGAGTAATGGGATCATATCTTTTTCAATTCTATTTTGCCCGCACATGTCAGTTGCTCTTCTTGTCAGATGGCTAAGAGCAAGCGGATACCTTTTTCTACTAGTGACAAACGGGCCGCTGATTTTTTAGATAAGGTGCATTGAGCTTTGTAGGGACCGGCACCAATTTTATCGATGGAGGGTTATTCTTAGTATTCAACTTTTGTCGATGACTTTTCAAAATTCACGTGGTTTCTCCTGTTACGTCAGAAGTCTGATTTCTTCGATATCTTTCTTCGGTTCTGGAAAAACTTTTAGACTCAATTTTCTACCAAGATTAAAATCTTACAGATGGAAAGCGGGATATTGTTTACTAATCATTGCTTGCAGTCTCACTTTTGTGTCTTGTGGCATTCATCATCAGATGTCCTCTCTCTACACTCCTACTTGGAATGGCCAAGCTGAGCAGAAGCATCCTCACATCATAGAGACTAGCCTTTCTATGCTATTTCATTTTTATGAACTGAAAGCTTAATGGGTGGATACTTTAGGTTCTGCGGTTTATATAATTAACCATCTACATAGTTGAATTCCTGGTTGCAAGTCTCCATTTGAGATCATTTTTTATCTGTACTAGATTATTCTCTTTTTCACCCATATGGTTGTCATGTGTATCCTTGATTGCATGATATTGCGCCTAATAAGTTTGCACCTTGCGCTATTTAATTTTTTTATTGCCTACATCTCCCGTCACAAAGGGTCGTTCATGTGTCTTGATCCGGCTACTGAGCGTATTTATGTCTCACGTCATATTCAGTTTGATGAAACTTTCTTTCCTTATGTATTCTTTTCGCAAGATACCCGCTCCATTTCTCATTTAGGGTTTTCTTCATTTACGGAGCCCTCGGCTGCATGATCATTTCCACGTAGCACTGGCTCTGGATTTCCTTATACCGAATCACCTTGCACGGTTTGTTCTGCATCTGATGCTCCAGTATTAAATGCACCCACATCTCCGGCCCCTATGACTACTTTCAGCCTTGGTGCCCATGATTCCGGGCTCTGCATTATCACCCCAGGCTCACACCCTTCCTTCCCTAGAGTCTCCTATCACCGATGTCTCTCCTGAGCTAGCTCCCGGTCATACTCATCGAATGACCACAAAGATGATGGTTGGATCTCGTTGTCCTTGATCATTCTCTAACTATGAAGTGTCTAATTTTTTGGCAGCCCTAGTCGCTGCGACTGAGCCTCTTGTCTATCATGCAGATCTTCGCTATCCTCGCTAGATTTCCGCCATAGATGAAGAAATGGCTGCAATTCACCACCAGCATATTTGGGATTTGGTTCCTCACCCTCTGAATGTTAATGTTGTCGGTTCCAAATGGGTTTTCCATATCAAGTCATCCTGATGGTAGTATTGATTGCTACAAGGCTCGACTAGTGGCATAAGGTTTCTCGTAGATTTTGGTGTTCGATTTTGATCACACTTTCAGCCCCGTGGTGAAGGCGTTTATTGTTTGCACTGTTCTTTCCACTGCCACCATGTGCCAATGACCTCTTCATCATGTAGATGTCAAGAATGTTTTTCTCAATGGTGTGCTTGATGATTTAGTGTATATAGCTCAACCAGTTTTGCATAAGCACGACGCATATCCCAGTTGTGTTTTTTACCTTCCGAAAGCTATTTATGGCTTGAAGCAGGCTTTCTGTGCTTAATTCCATCGGTTCAACACTTACCTAAGGAAACTTGGTTTTCTTTGCAGTTGGGAAGACCCATCTCCGTTTGGCTTTTCTCGATGTACTACTCTGTTATATCTCTTAGTTTATGTAGACAACATTATCCTTAATGGAAATGACTTCTCGGCCATTCATTAGTTCATTACTCTAACTGATAAGAAGTTTTCCATTAAGGACTTGATCTCTTTGTAACATTTCCTTGGCTTCGAGGTGGAGTCTACTCCATCGGACTTGTTCTTGGGTCAGGCCAAGTATGCCTGTGACATTCTTAGTCGAGCTGGGATGACCAATGTTCCTACCATCTCTATGTTGTTTCTTCCAGAGTATCAGCTTCATAGTGGCACCAGTGGGAAGTTTTCTTATCTCACTATTTTGGTCTTTATGATTACCCTAATAACCTAAACCAATGTAACCATACATCATTTGCTATTTGCTGATTTGCTCAAGCAATGCCTCGCGACCTACGTGCTCATCAGAGCGTGACGCCGCCATCAACCTCTCCCTCTACGGTACATCAACCTCTCCATCCATGGCGACATCTTCTACGAAACTCGAGCTAGCATGCGAAAACACTGTCTCCTGCAACGACATTCTCGCTGTCCCCACTTACAAATCAATTCGCTCTGCTCTTGTGAGATTGAAGATGATTGGTATATCAATTTGCAAATTTGAATATCTTAGAGTTTTTCTTTTCACAAGGAACATAGTAAATTTGAAACTCTAACAGCTTCTTGCTTGGTTGCAAGAGCTCGCTTTGTTATTGCTGCCTATCTTCAACCTTGTATGTTGTTTAGGTTAAACCATTTGTGTTACTGATCAAATCCAAACACAAGAATACCTTCTTCTTTTTCCTTTCTAGGATTCTCGGTTTGAGATTTGAAGTCAATGGCTTGCATGGTTTGTTCTGCATCTGATGCTCCAGTATTAAATGCACCCACATCTCCGACCCCCGTGACTACTTTTTTAGCCTCGGTGCCCATGACTCCGGGCTCTGCATTATCACCCCAGGTTCACACCCTTCCTTCCCTAGAGTCTCCTATCACCGATGCCTCTCCTGAGCTAGCTCCCGGTCATACTCATCGAATGACCACAAAGATGATGGTTGGATCTCGGTGTCCTTGATCATTCTCTAACTATGAAGTGTCTAATTT
Organism: Rubia tinctorum; assembly: GCA_032355605.1. Classification (NCBI taxonomy): domain Eukaryota; kingdom Viridiplantae; phylum Streptophyta; class Magnoliopsida; order Gentianales; family Rubiaceae; genus Rubia; species Rubia tinctorum. The sequence continues at coordinate 4,161 of JAULKM010099968.1, forward strand.
TTTGGCATCCCTAGTCGCAGCGACTGAGCCTCTTGACTATCATACAGCACTTCGATATCCTCGCTTTCCGCCATAGATGAAGAAACGGCTGCAATTCACCACCAGAATATTTGGGATTTGGTTCCTCACCCTCTGAATGTGAATGATGTAAATTAGATCTTGTAGCTCCAGTTCTATTGCAAAAATCCATTGTTTTGGTGATTTGAACCTACTGAGATGTGTTGAAGAGTGGCTGAATTTTACTGTTTTTTTCTACCTTTCAAATTCACGTGTGTAGTTTAAAGGTGAACAAAGGGTATATATATCTTCCAAACATTTCAAACTTTATTGTTCAGAAAGAAAGAAAATATGATTCATTTTATAGTTGGTTACTTTGTAGTTCTAATTTTAAGGATTAGTGCGACTTTTCTTTTTGTAATGTTGTGAGATGGGAAAATAATTTCCGTACAATTAGATATGTGCATGCTATTCAATTTATCCTTGTGCTTTTGACCAGTACTTGAGGTACTTTAGCCTGAAGCATGCAAACTAACCTTTTTCTTGGTTCCTTTTAAAATTTACTTCTAATCCATGCTTAATTATGACTGAAGAAAATGTTGTTGATCTCCCAGCATGAACTAGAGAATTCAAATGGTTCCGAGTTACAATGATAGAAGAAAAGTGTCAACCTGATCTTTTGTGAATCTTGTTGACTTGTGAGATCTCTGATATTTTATTGTTCTTGGTATGATCGGATGAAAATGATCCACTGATTTGTCCTTATTAGGCTCAACTGCTGGCATTTCTTTAATGGTGGCCTAATTCTGTAGCTCTTCTTCATTACAATTATGTTTTGTAGGTACTGATAAAAGAACGTCATGGTAATTTTCCAGCCTACATGGAAATGGCCAAGGTTGTTGGTATGATCTGAATATGTATTAGCCGCTTCGACAGGTTGGTACGGGGTCTCGCTGCCCAATCAGCGAGTCGGGGGGTCCAAGGGGGCGGAACGCACCTTGGCCGGGGGGTCGGGGAGGCGGAGTCGCCCCCGGCCCGACGGTATAGAATGTCCTCAGTTTGGACTGTTATTGGTAATCTGTCTTCTGTTTCGGTTTAGGCCAAAATGTTTTTGGGCCCAAAACCATTAGGGTTTACGATGGCGAGGACTATATATAGTGCCTCGTCCTTTTTACTCTAACCCTAAGAGATAGGATTGGTAGAGAGTAGGAAATCTGTAATCTGACCTTTTCTCTCTAGTGGAATCCGATCTTGGTCGGCCGTGGATGTAGCCAAGTTGGTGAACCATGTAAATTCTTGTGTTTTATTTTTTGCTTTTATTTTCTTCGCTTGTTCTTTCTCGGTATTCCACACAACAAAGGTATTTGTCATTGAAGTACATGGCTAGCAAATTATTTATTCAGTGGCACTTTTTCTGTAATAATGTAGTAGTGGTTGTCCTAGGTTGTTGATTTGATTGCATTTGTGGCAAATACACAAAATAGAGTTCAACCTTGTATGTTGCAGCTTGTATCTTGCATCGCATATGCTATTTCAAAAGTTTTCCCCATAATGTCAAATATTAATCTTATGACACTTCATTTTCAATTTACTATATGCTTTATCTTTGCAAACGATTAAATGTATTAGTTCATGTTATTTGTCTTGTTTCTTCATAATGATTCTATGATGTGGTTTAATAATGAAAATATTAACAACTTGTGATTTAGTGACTGTACTTAATTTCACCACCCAAAATTTATAGTTAAATACCATAAAATGTATATGTTGATTAGTCAATTCATTCATGTATGGTCCTGATTTGATCATTAATTCACCAAAATAAAGAGTGCGTGGAGACAATGGGCAAGTGGTGTCAAGAACACATTTTTTTGGATTAAACCACCGAAGCGGTGGAATTATATAAGCTTCCCAAACCTTTTGAAAATAACTCTTTCACACACAAAAGATCAAGTGAATTGTACCTCAAAACCTACTGCTAGCCTAATTTAGAATACTGAGTTTATCCTTTTCAAAATGAGCAAGGATTCTCTAAATAGCAGCCTTATACACTATTCCTATCATTAAAGACCTCCACCCTTCGTGTTGATCTTATTGTAGGCCAGGTGTACAATAATATGCAACTTAGTTCCAACATGTTACTAATCTGAGACTCTTAAATTATGTAGTCCCATTCGGTCCACCGTTTCTTCTTGCCGAACTGCCTCCATGTCGATGAGATTTGTGGTGGAGGATTCAGCTTTGAAAACCTTTGCCAATTCATGCGCCAAGGAGTTTGCCTCCTTGTTGGTGTGGTGAACGGTTATTGCTTGTCCTTCCATGAAGTTCCAGCATATCCTCAGTTTTGTGAGAATCTTCAGGGCGGTTTGTCCTTCCTTGTAAGGATATTGACTGCTTGCAATGAATCAAGTTCAACTGTTATGGAGGCAAAACTTTTTGAATGCTTACCCGTATTGCTCGGATTGAAGCCATGAGTTCTGCTTCCGAGGGATCGCTCGCTATCATTGTATTAGCACACATTAGGAGAGATTCAGCATGTTTGTTCCAAATGACAAAGCCCAAGCCAGATACAAAGTTCTTTCTATAAATTACATCAGCATTTAGCTTAAATCCTTGTTCAAGTGGACTCCAAGTTACAGCAGTAATGGTTTTTTTTTGTTTTTCTTGGTATATTCCTAAGCAGACCATTTTTAACTAATACCTCACAATCATCCTCATAGTACAGTTTGTTTGTGCTAAGTATTTGTCTGCTAAGTGAGCATATTTGGGATTGAATATGCTCTAGATTATAGGCCTTTCCATTGAAGCAGTGGTTATTTTTGGATTTCCACATAATCCAACTTGTAGTAATTGATGAGGTAAGAGCTACCCTCTGATTAGTCACTGAATCAGAGAAGTTAGACCAAATAGTAGCTAATCTATCAAATACATGGTCACGTGTTATAAAAGTTGAATCAGCAAGCCAGGCTACATATTTCCATGTCGAGTAGCTGTTGGGCATGAAAAAAAAGAGACAATGTATCAATATGATGGAAGTGGCAGCACTTAGAAACATTTATAATGCTTGATTTCAGCAGGATATCATCCAAGGGCAGAAATTTGTTCAGTAGTTTCCATATGCATACTGAGAATTTTGGGGGTAGTAATGGTTTCCATTCCTTGATTAATCTTGCGGATGGATTTCTCTTTTTCCTCAACATTTGATATGCTGAGGAAACTGAGAATTTACCCGTGTGTGATGGTTTCCAAACCATTTCATTCTTACGCTCCAGGAAGTCCCATTTCAACTGTTTGGAGGGGGTGGGGGGGAGATTTTGCTTGATTGTGTCTAGATATTGATCCCTATTTAGTATGAATTTCTTCACTTGTAGGAGTGTGTAGGGGACTTATGATTGACCGTGCCATTGGTTTATCATAGGGCCAAAGCCCAGCCAGAAGCTGGAGCTACCTGACCTGATTATAACCTGAGAATTGTCCTCTGCTACCTGCAAAATGCTGCAAACCCTTCTCCAGGCTTCTGATTTCTTGTTAGAAAAGGAGATTGACCAAATGTATTCTACCAAAACGGTTGTGCCCTGTTGAGCTTTCCAACACACCTCAATGAAGAAGCTGTCTATGGTGGTGTACAAGTCAGGAAATCCAAAGTCATTCTCCTCTTTGGGATAACACAGAAAGTACTAAGCCCTCCAATGTTTTCTCCTACCATGCTCACTTTTCCCCCATAGGAAGTGTGAGCAGATTGCTTGAATTTTGAGCAATGTGCGTGATGTGGGAGCCATGATGCACCATGTGTGTTGTGGGATAGACATTAGAATATGCTTGATCTATATTATTCTACCTGCTTGATTAAGCCATCTATTTTCCAATTTTCTATCTTAAAATTAATTTCTCAATTAGGTTATAAAAATAAGCATTCTTTTTCCTCCTTTTGAACATAATAACCCCCAGATAATTGAATGGAAAGAAGCCTCGAGTCGCATTTGTTTTTTGCCTGATTATCTCTTTCCTTACCCAGCTAGTTTTCTTTCCAACCAAGAAATAACTTTTCTGGAAGTTAATTCTCTAACCAGTAGCAGATTCATAAGAGCATCCTCAGTTTGGAAAATGTCAGTAAACACGTTACATTGACAGACTTTGAGACCAAAAACCATCTCCAATCAAGGAGTCAACTTAGGACATCATTTCCACATGGCTGAAATTTTAATCGACACGGTCAATTACAACTTCTCTGTATAGTTGGCCATATTGAAACCGTCACTTGTCAAGACATTAAATGCCAGTAATGTTTTTTACTTTTAACCATTTTTCCTCCGAATACAGAAGGTCATAATGAATTATTGTTACTATCATTTGCCGATATAATTAAAGATAATATTTTTTTAACACGTTTACTATTTTCAACTGTGATATAAATTTTGAAAGAAAAATAAATTTAATTTATATGATTCATATGTTAAAAAATATATATTTTTAAAAAGGATTCTAATGTTTAGTATTAAAATCCAATAATGTTATAAAAAATCAATAAAAAAATGCAAATGATAGTTGTACTTTTAATTTAAATTTTTTTTTTACATAATTTACAAGCTGAAAAATTAAATTTGGAGTAATTCGAGTTTCTAATTACTAGAAATAAAATTTATATTTAAAGAAATTAACTTAAACATATGGCAAAAAATTATTTTGTAATTTAACATGCACAACTAATATTATTAGGCAATGTTTTGGGAAAGACTGTTTTTCCATAAACTTATGGGAAAACGGGGTTTAGTTAGAATAATTAAAAAGTAAAAGGTTTTAGTTGCAATAATAAAATTTTGTTATGCAATGTGAAATAGTTATAAAGTTTATGACCTGATTAATACAACTCGAAAATTTTATCTCAATTTTTTTCAAATTTGCAGTTTAAACCTTGGTCTTTCCATTGCTTATTGAAAAATCGTCTTTCAAGAGACGGACTCATATTATTATTATCAGCATAAGTATGGTATTATTAATTACAATAGTCAATAAATTATAAAAAAAATTGCAACATAAATATATATTTTTAAAAATAAGTATTAATAAATATCCATGAATGGATGAACACAATGAAGATTTTACAAATGTAAAAATTTTAAACTTTACGTGTTGACATGTCATATTGAAGTTACAAATGTGATGGTTCCATTGGAGATGAAATTTTACATCGTCATCAGTTTATCTCATTTGCTTACATCATACTAAAGTTCTAATCAAAATCTGACATTTGACACCAAAAAAATAAGGAAGATCCCCAACCCATTAGAGTTGCTTTAAGAAAAAAATTCGTGTCATCGGCATGAAACAAATGTGTAATGGGTTGTGCACCATTAGGTAGCCTAATGTAATCAGTGTAGCTGTTATCGTACATGTACTTTAGACCTCTGTTAAGAATTTTAGTGATGAAATTGAATAGGTTTGGGCTGAGAGGATCACCCTTATTTAAGCCTCTAGTAGGCTTGAAAAGGCCATAGGGAGCCCCATTTACTAGCACTGAAAACCATGAGTTGTTTATGTTTCCCAGTATGAGTGCTACTATGTGCCCATGAAATCTGAATTTCAATAAAAGAGAGTTCAACACTGGCCAAGACACTTTGTCAAATGCTTTTAGCCTGTCTATATTAGCAATCGTGTTCATGGATCGATTCCTATCATCTAAACGTCTCACAAGCTCCTGCATAACCAGAATATTGTCTGCTATTTCCCTTTGTTGCTTGAACGTGGATTGTTCACTAGAAATACACTTGGGTAATAGATGTCTTATCCTATCTGTGATTAGTTTAGAGAATATTTTATTAGAGAAGTTTGTTAAGCTGATGGGTCTGAACTCATATAGATTTTTGGTTTTAGGAGTCTTCAGGATTAGGGTTATTAGGGTACTGGCCAAGGACTTGGGGACCTTAACCCTGCGTGGGAATTCATTTACAGCTTGTGTTAAGTCCCCTTTGATACAGTCCCAAGATTTCCTATAGAACATGACTAAGAAACCATCCGAACCGGGAGCATTCTCCCGATTGAGGCTAAAAACTATATATTTTCATGGTCTGAAATGACAAATGGGATTAGGTCTAGAAAGTATTTCATGTGGATCCTTAACTGGTCAGAAGTTTCATCAATTAGGAAGTTTTTGTCGTACTGTACTGCAGCCTCTTCTATCTCATCTTGATCCTCTAACCATTGCCTATTATCCATTGATATGGTGTCAAGAACATCATGCGGCAAGCAGTGGCGGAACCAGGACCTCATGCTAGGGGGGCTGAGAATGAGAGTAAAAAAAATTTGAACGCTTAATTCAACAATATTTTAACGAACAAAGATTACATAATAAGATGAATAGATAATAATAAGATTTTTACAAGTAAGAAAAATCAATGCATAGAAAACTACTTTCTAATACTTGTGTTGGTAGAATTAGAACCACTACAAACCGGAGACAGTTGTATCCTACGATGTTGCATACGCTGATAACGTTGCAAAATTGGTTCATTA
>JAULKM010099969.1:0-10667 GCA_032355605.1 Rubia tinctorum
AATGAGTGGATGAAATTGAATGTAGAATGTAAAAAGTAGAATGAGTGGATGAAATTGAAGGAATATTACTAAAAATGAAATGTGTGCCTATATAAAAGAAACAAACCAAAAAGAAAAGTGTGCCAATAATAAAAAAACAGAGGGAGTATTAGATTAGAGTAATTTATATCTACAGTTGTAACATTATTTCAAACTTTTCATATTTAATTAACTGGGTTGCTAAAATCTACGGTGTCAGTTGCAAGGTACAACTGACTAGTCTTGCCTAGTGCTGTCAATCTCTGACACGAACCGAGAACCTGACAAGGACCGACACAACCGAACTCAATCCGAAACTCGAATCTGACCTGAGAAATATCGACCCAAACCTGCACCCGACTCAACTGAATTCAACCCGAAACTCGAATCTGACCCGAGAAACATCGACCCGAACCCGCACCCGACATGACCAAATTCAACCCGAAACCCGAATCTGACCCGAGAAATATCGACCCGAACCCACACCCGACACGACCAAAGTCAACCCAAAACCCGAATCTGACCCGAACCCGCACCCGACACGACCGAAGTCAACCCGAAACCCGAATCTGACCCGAGATAAAATGGGGGTGTATAGGGAAGCATCACTTTCGAGCGGATTTCATTTTGGAGTTACGAGTAAAGTTTTTATCTTTTGCATTTAGGTCCCTCCAAGAAATTTAGAAGTGTCAAATCACGAAATTGGCACCACAAAAATTCAATTGAATAATAAATGATTGCGAATTTGCGATTTGGGCATGTATGGGTGAATGGAAGGGCCTCAAAAGTCAACACCGATTACTTGTACACAATTTTGAAAAACTACACTCTGGCTCAAAATTGTGTTTTCCCATTATCCATTGCTCCAAAATACATGATTTTTGTTATTCTTACCTATTTATAAAAATATTAAATAATGTAATTTTTTGGTGAATTTTGGGAAAGTGCTAGTAAATGTTCTAAAGTAACTTAGAGTTGATTACATAGAAGCAAGGAAGAGAAATCGGAAAGGATTACGGATATGTTTTTGTGCCCGATCAATGATAAATATTCCGTTAGTGACTTGGAAAATAAAATGTGGTGTATAGGGAAGCACCACGTTTGAGCGGATTTCAATTTGGAGTTACGAGTGAAGTTTTTAATTTTTGCACTTAGGTCCCTCCAAGGAATTTGGAATTGTCAAATCACGAAATTGGTGACACCAAAATTCAATTGCATAATATACGATTGCGACTTTGCGATTTGGGCTTTTATTGGGGAACAGAAGGGCCTCAAAAGTCAACATTGATTACTTGTACACATTTTTGAAAAATTACACTGTGGCCCAAAATTGTGTTTCCCCGTTATCCCTTTCTCCAAAATACATGATTTTTGTTATTCTTACCTAACTATAAAAATATTAAATAATATATTTTTTTGGTGAATTGTGAGAAAGCGCTAGTAAATGTTCTAGAGTAACTTAGAGTTGATTGCATAGAAGTAAGGAAGAGAAATTGGAAATGACTACGGATATGTTCTTGTGCCCGATCAATGATAAATATTCCATTACGGATTTGGAAAATAAAATGGGGGTGTATGGGGAAGCACCACGTTTAGCGGATTTGAATTTGGAGTTACGAGTAAAGTTTTTTACTTTTTGCACTTAAGTCCCTCCAAGAAATTTGGAACTGTCAAATCTCGAAATTGGCGACACCAAATTCAATTGAATAATATACGATTGTGACTTTGCGATTTGGGCATGTATTGGTGAATGGAAGGGCCTCAAAAGTCAACATTGATTATTTGTACACATTTTTGGAAAATTACACCGTGGCCCAAAATTGTGTTTTTCCATTATCCATTGATCCAAAATACATGATTTTTGGTATTCTTACCTAAATATAAAAATATTAAATAATATATTTTTTTGGTGAATTGTGGGAATGCGTTAGTAGATGTTCAAGAGTAACTTAGAATTGATTACATAGAAATAAGGAAGAGAAATCTGAAAGGATTACGGATATGTTCTTGTTCCCGATAGATGATAAATATTCCGTTGCGGATTTGGAAATAAAAATGGGGGTGTATAGGGAAGTACCACGTTCGAGCGGATTTCAATTTGGAGTTACGAGTAATGTTTTTACCTTTTGCACTTAGGTCCCTCCAAGAAATTTGAAATTTTCGAATCACGAAATTGGAGACACCAAAATTCAATTGAATAATATACGATTGCGACTTCGCAATTTGGTCATATTTAAATAATATTAAATAATACCCGAAAAGAACCTGATCCGAAAAGAACCCGATTCAATCCAACTCGACCCGAGCAAAAAAATTACACGACAATAACCCGTCACGATAATAAACCAACCCGAACCGACCCGACCATGAAGAAAACAACATACCATTTTTAAATTGACTCGACATCGACCCGACCTGACCCGCCCGAACCCGACACGAGAAAAAAAATCCAACACGTATCAACCCGACACGACAGTAACCCAACCCGACCGAAAACTAAAAATTGACATGTTTTTACCCGACCTATTTTAACCCTAACCGTTTCTAACCCGACACGATTACCCGAATTGACACCACTAGTTGGAGTTGCTCTCAGTTATTTTCCAAACTCAATATTCGTCAATGCCGCATTAGTTTTCTTTCCCATGTATGCCTGAGTTATTTTCCGAAATGAAACTCATCTCTGCCTTGTGCGTTCTCCCCTCCACCGCCGCCACCCTTACGCCGCCGCTGCGCTCCATCACGCCACCCTCCACCCACCGATCCCTCACCTCCGCTCCCTCATCCTCCCTCGCCCCCGCTCCCTCAGCCACCCTCCACCCTCCGAACTCTGCCCCTCGACTCCAACTCCGCCTCCGCTCGCTCGACTCCGACTCCTCCACCGCTGCTGGGTGTCCGCCACTGAAGACAGGACCGCTAAAGCTCTTGGCCGCCGCTGGGTCTCCTCCGCCATTCGCCGCTCGACTCTGATACTGGGTGTCCGCCGCGACAGATCTGTTGTTCTTCCTTTGCTGATTTGTTGTGTTTCTTTGATGCTGTTGTTGGGTCTCCTTGGCCGCCGCTGAAGCCCAGCAGATTTGGTTGGCTTTGATTGAATTCATACCGCCTTTTTTTAAACCTCAGAAATAGGTTTCGGGTTCGGGTTCGGTTTCAGATCTGGACAGAATTTTGATCGATAAAACCGCATTTAATAGACTTTTCTCCGATAATGTTCCTTTCAATATTTATCCCTGAGTAGATGAGAGAAGGTGCCTTGTCTTTAATTTAAAGTTGAAGAGCCGCCACTATATAAATTTGAGACCGTAGTTAGTGCAACATACAATTTTGATCCCAGGAATCTGACAGGCCAAGGAGGCTTTGGTCGAGTATACAAGATAAACATTTGGCATTAATCAAATTAATCCTCATTGAAAGGCCTCCTCTACCTCAAAAAGATTCAAGACGGAGAATCATCCATAATGATATCAAAGCGAGTGATATCCTCCTAGATGGCTGCCAAAATGTGCAATATTCTTCCTAGTTTATTTTGGTAAGCTAGTAGGATCACGATCTAATAAATTTTTTGAAGAAGGTAAATGTAATTGCTACTGAACTCACGCATAGATAAAATGGAATTGTTACCAAACCCAAGCATAGACACCATCATGAAACATGGTAAGCCTCCGTGGCTTTGTCCCAAGTATTGAACTTAATTTGGGCCGGGGTAGCTCCAACACAGGCCCCCTCTAACACAAATTATGCCGTAAGCTCTACCGCTTGGCAAGACTTCAGGAGGGCACCCCTCCGGAGTGCAATGGAGGTCACCATCCTAGGCCATGAGCCATCTTGACCACTCATTGACCCATTCAGGTAAGTATGTTATCCTGTGCCAATCCTCCCTCTTTTATATCTCATCACATCCTTCCAAATCTTCTTATCATCCGACGTGGGAAACAAAATCTGAAAACTCAACTCAACTCAACAGCCTAGCACTCCTTGAAAGTTTCTTTATAGTTTCTGCCTTCCCGGTGATTTCATAATCCACGACTAATCTATTTTAATATCACTTGTTCGAAAAGGATCAGGGTCGGGGTCGATTCTTATTTGCCCAGCTGGGGTTGGCAGTTAATTATATGTGTATACATCATTGGGATGAAACAATAGCAGTTGCTCCTCACTCCTGACACTACTAACCGTTTGGTCCTTTGCCTCGCAATGACTTTGCATCACACCTCAACGTGTGCTCACCGTTTTGTTTTCAGTCGAGAAGGCGTTCGGAATGGCATTGCACGTCTTAGGATTTGAATGCAGTGGTTCAATGATTGGAATCTTGGTAAATCAACAATCAAACAACACATAAAATTTGCTATAGAGAATTCTCCATTCTAGTTTTTTTGGTACAGGGCATGTGAAAATTTTGTTTTCAGTCGAGAAACAAATTAATTAGTACTCCAGATTCTATAAACTATGCATCTCTTACATAAAAAACACTTGTACTGGGGGGATTGGAGGGGTGCGCCAGGCCAAGGCAGTAGTGCAACGCCAGGGCGACGCTCGAGAGACCCGATAGCAAGCCACCGTGACAGCCTCTCCCCCTTGAAAAATAGAGTTAATATCGTGTGAGTCAATGACTCACATATCAGATATTAAACTGATAAGAACAGATACTACACTTGATCTTAGCCAAAAGGCCGAGAAAGGTATGCTTTTGACATCCTTCAACTGCCTCTTTTGTACTTCCTTTGTCCTCTGCATCCTCAATTAGCAGCCGATGTGGGAAATCTGGTTTGCACGTAATAAGGAAATAGAAATCCTTTCCTTATTAGCACGATTCTGTTATTTCTTTCTAACTTGAACACCTAATTACCCAAACCTAAGTGCCAACTAATAAAAATAACAGCACAATGATTCATAATTAAGCAATTGTAAAGAGGAAGCATTCTTGGGTGTCCCGTTAGAGCTTAAGAGATGACTGAACATCCAGACTCCAGTTTTGGTTTGTTTAGCATGCACAAGAAACTAACAGAATTTCGAAAGACAAATCCAAACAACTGAAAAGCGCGCACGGCAGATTGAAACTCGGAAGAGTAGATAAGACTATTCGATATTAATCATCCTTGCTAACTTCCAAGGCTCACAAAAGATTGGACATTCCATCTTTACATCATTTTCATCGTGAGCTGAAGAAACTAGGCCAAAATTCCTATCTTAGCTCAAAAATAGACCTGAAGTAGTCCACAGCAAGGCAGGTTAGAAGAGTGTAGATTCATCTGGATCACGAAGTTGGACCTATTTCCCATACAGATCCTACTATACACAAAAGAAGTGAACAGATTTCTTGTAAAAGGTCACTTACGCGAAGAGTGTCGGTATGTAGGCACGAAAATGTTCCGCAAACGTATGGAAATCCTGACAGCTGGGCAAATATTGATCAACCAGCTTAAGATCTGCAGAACATGGCCAAATATTCATTGATCTTTCACTCAAACTAAAGGTAGAAGATAGAGATTGAATTAATGAAAAACATATAAATCTTATGAACTGTGGAGACATCAGATGGAGATGAATTCTTGACACCGTCTGTGCAAAGACTAGTTTCCCACGAGAAGGGATGACGCCGAGAGACTACGATGTAGATCGATTCCTTGGCGTCATCTCTCCTGCGTGGGAAACTCGTCAATGCTCTCGTTTGTTTGTTTCTGACATTTTCTAAGCTTTCGCAGCTGACATTTATGGAGCGCAGGTTCAGACATTTGATCGAAACAGTCAGGACTCAGAATCCTTATTTATATTAATCTAGTACTCCTTTGGACTTGTGGTTGGAGGTCCGTTAATAATTTTATAATCATGGGACAATGGCACTTGACCACTCTCCCGCGCTGACGGGAGCATGAAAACGTCAGATGAAAATGAGACTAATTAAACTAGTACTATATCCTAATAGTCTTAACAACTTTACTAATTAATCACTATAGTTATTATCACTGATGAGCATATGATGATAAAATCAATCAAATCCAAAACAAAAATATGCTTGGTTTTGGTTGTTTTTATTTCCTCTTTTAGATCATCCTTCTTTGTGACTGATTTGGGTTGAATCCAATTAAACATCAAAACACAGAGAGTATACAATTGTGTTTTGCAAAATTTATAAATCATTTTACCCAATTAATTAATAATTACTACCGTGTTCCAACATAACCTATTCAATCAAATATGTAAAAAATCGTAAAGCAAGAACACACACACGGTTATGTAGTTCGGTGAAAATCACCTATGTCTGCGGGACCTAGCCCAGTTCAGAATAAATATACTAATCAGAACAAAACAGTACAATGGACATGTCTTATACTTATCTGTTTCTAATTACAATGTGTGGATTTTGCAAGCTCCATTTGCAACGGATCCGCCTTGATTAAACTCCCTCTGATCTCGATACTCGTCGACGCTGGATCTCCTCCTCCCGAGGAATTAAGGTCTTCGATTCTGAACTTAGATTAATAGTGTATTAATCATGTTGGAACACAAACTGAACTCTTGGCTATCTCTGAAATTAAAATGCTCATAGATTTTCTTTTCTCTAAAATCGTAAATAGCGATGTCAGCCTGTCCTCAATATATATGATGCGATCATGCCTTCATCAGTATCCTTGGCGCATATAACTCTATCTCCATAGAATATTCTAATAACCAATAAATCCCTTAGAGATAGAGATTCCTTAATCTAATCACTTAAAGAAAGGAATTTAAAGATCTCATCCATATCTTCTCCATATCCGATCGTATTACTTCCATAAGTCTAATCCAATCCAACAAATATAGGAATTGAAATATTTTGCAATCAAATCACAACCGGATGAAATATATTCTCTCGGATTATTTTTTCCTTGCAAATACTTCCATATTTGATGTTACAACACAACCTTCCATAATCTCCACAAATTGCCAACACAACAGTTTCGGACTTTACAATTTTACCTATAAATTGGATAGTTAAATATTAGTTTATTTGATGACAGAAGATATATTCGACGGAAAAAAGTTTTTCGCAAATATTTTATTTTCAAAATAAAGTACTCCTTCCGTCACAAACTAAGCTGCACACTACTATTTAAGAGTCAACATTGTTAATTTTTGACCAAATGTTTGAATAAATATATGTAAACAATAATATTATCGCATGTGATATTGTTGAATTCATCGTATTGAGTAGTTTTTAGATATTAATTTTTTGTTTTTCATTATTATACTTAGTTAAACATATTAACAGTCAAACATGCTTGTCGAAAACCGTAAAAAAGATTCTGTGAAGTTGGGTTCGGGACAGAGAGTACTACTTTTATTTTTAAGTACAGTGATCATAAAATAGAACTAACAAGTAGAGCATACGTGAGAGTGAATTTTTGGCTGCTTATTTGAAGCAACTGATGCCACCAATACATTGGTTGAAGGTTGATGATTTCAAGTGGCTACTACAAGACAAGACTCCAAGCAGCACAGGAGCTTTAATTTACAGAAACGGCCGGCATGGCCCCCCTTTCAAACCATGCACTAGCATCGTCGGTGCTCTCATGTGGTCCTTAATTCCATCCTTTCAACTTACGTGTCCGATTCTCGGGGAAATGATAGGTGAAGTTTCAAACTCAGGTGTGTAAAAGTTGTGCTAAGATGGTAAACTCCCACCGAGCCCGCAATTGCGGTTTTGCTTTTTTAAATAATTAATCTATCTCTTCCACCTCACCAATGAACTCACAGCATTTTTTCTTCACAGTGATTGAGACCACTTTGAAACCACTTCATGGACCCCACTTGATTTTTCTATCCTACTCATTATTTTTACCTTTAATATTTAATTCAAATAAATTTATAAAATAAAATAAATTGTAATGTGAAATTTAATAATACACGTATAATTATTGAATTGAATTTTGTTTTTTCAAATTTAATTTTCAAAATTAATATCAAATATCAAAATTTATTTTATGAATCATAATTAAAAAGAACCATATTTTTTTTAAAGAATGTAATTTTGATTTTTTTAAAAATTAAAATTTAATTTTGATTTTGAAAAATAAAAAATAAAAAATTTTCCATTTTTGGATTTTTAAATAGAAAAAATAATTTTAAATTTTATAATTTTTTAAAAAAATTATGGGGACAGTGGTGCCACGTGGCCCAGTAATAGGTTTCCACGTGGCACCATGAGTCAAAATAAATGGCACGCGGGCCAGCACCCATGTGCGGCCTGACATGGGTTAAATTGAGCGTGACTCAGTTCTTGAGTCGGATGGGGCGGACTGTTTGAATGCAGCCTGCTCAAATTCCCCCACTGTGGGAGTTTTCGGTCCCGGTTCTGTTCTAATTTTTAATTGACCCCGATCTGAACCCCCCCATTGTACATGCTCTAAGACCACGTACAATGGTGAGTCTGCTATTTCGGTTTCAGTTCATTAAATAACCAATCTCTATCTTCCACTTCAGAAATTGAGCCCGCAACTAAATCACTCCATTTTTTCTCCACAATGGTTGAAACCACTTTGAACCCACTCCATGAATCCCACTTGATTATCTCTATTTTACTCATCAAATTTACCTTCAATATTTACTTTAAATAAATTTTCTTACCAAAATAAATTGAAATGTGAAATTTAATAATATACTTGTAATTTTTGAGTTTAATTTAATTTTTTAAAATTTAAAATTTAAAATTAATTTCAATTTATAAAATTATTTTTTGAACCAGAATTTTAAAAAAACTATTTAAAAAATAATGTAATTTTAATTTTTAAAATGAACGAAAATATAATTTTGAATTTTCAAAATCAAAAATTTTTATTCAATTTTTTTAATTTTTATAAATTTTTTTGACTTTTTAAAAATTCATAAAAAAGTTTTTAAAAGGATGGGGACATATGCTACCACGTGGCCCAATCAAAGGCTGCCACATGGCAGCCATTGGAAAAGAAGATGCTGCAAGTTTTTGGGCCTTTGCCATTTCACGTGGTCTCTGCTATTTTGCAGAATTGAGGTATGCTTGGTTAACCAAGCCGGAGGGGCGGGCTCATTCAATGTAGCTCGCTCCGAGCCCCCATTGTAGGAATTTTCAGTCTCGGTTCGCGTTCAATTTTTATTTGAGACCGTTACGAACCCCCCACTGTACATGCTCTAAACACAAAATCGAGTCAACAATTAGCAATAGCCCGTCCTAAGTAATTTGAGTTCTTGTGTGAATTTTTTTAGATCCCTTACATATAGAATTTTTTATTAATAAAAAATTCAAAATGAAAAAAACATGTCTGTTTCCATGATGCGAGTTGCATTTTGTTAATGAATTTTTAAAATTTCAAAGCCACAAGTTGTATAAAAGAAAGTGTAGGGCGTTGAATTTTGTGACCCCATGATCGTAATACTTATTCATTGTCGCTCTCTGTATCGAAATTCAATTGTTTTTGGTTAAAATAAGTAAAAAAATAAAATAGTTCCATTAAAACATCATTGTTTATGAAACCTAGACACGCACACTTAATTTCACCATTTGTTTGAAACAAGATAATTAAAGTGAGAAAAAAGAGTAATTCATATTAAATATGGAAAAGAAAAATATATTAGTCTCTTTGTGTGATGAGTTTATCTTGTTTCATGTTGTCGTAGTAGGATTAATTCAGCGTGAATGACTCTTGATAATTCAATCATTAATATAAAGCGTTGGTTTTTTCCCTAAGAAAAGTATTTTTACAATGAAAATAAATCTAGGTGTGGTTTAGAAATTAGACCTTTACAAGATATGTATACTTTTAAGGGATATATACCAATATAACCCTACCTACTTGACATAAGTGCCAATATAATCCTCAGATAATTTTTAGTGCAAATATAACCCTACCTAGTTGATGTAAGTGCCAATATAACCCTCAGATCCCATTTTCGCCGGTCCGCCGCCGGTCCGCCGGATTTTGGTCGGATTTTGGCCGGACCGCCGCCGGACCACTAATAGGGTTATATTGGTACTTACATCAACTAGGTAAGGTTATATCTGCACTTTCAGTTATCAAAAGGTTATATTGACACTTATGTCAAGTACGTAGGGTTATAAAATCACTTTTCTCAACTTTTAAATTAGGTTGGCAATGTTCTTTTTCTAAGTTAAGAACATGACAGTGGAAGAACGAGCCACTTCAATTCCAAGAAAATACTTGGCAGGTCCAAGTTCTTTGATTGTGAAAATTACCTGTAGAAAATTCTTAATAGATTGAATTTTTTACGTTGAATTCCTAGTTAAAATTATATCATCCATATAGACAAGCAAGGCATAGTAATATATCCACCAAATCTGAGAAATAAACAAAAATCATTGTAGGACTGAACAAATCCAAGAATCTTCAAATGTTTAGTAAATTATTGATTTCATTGCCTTCATGCTTGTTTCAAACCATACTAGGACTTCTCCTTACAAACCAACGCTTTAGAACCCGTGTTATAACATGCAGGCAGCAGCATGTAAATTTCTTCATCAATATACCCATGTGAAAATGTATTATTGATAACAACTTGATGCAAAAATCAATTCCGAGCAGCAGTCATGGCTAATAAAAGTGATGGAGATCCTGAAACGACTACCACCATAAATGAAGACATTCCACGTCTTGATCAAACATTCAAGGGTTTTGTTC
>JAULKM010099970.1:0-10667 GCA_032355605.1 Rubia tinctorum
AGGAGGTTGTGGCGGCCTATGTTCCAACATGTGAGCAGTATGCAGACATATTCACTAAACCGTTGGACGCTTTAACTTTTGAATTTCTCAGACAATACATTGATGTGTGTCGAATATGAGGTATTTTTCTCTGAAATCCCTCTGTACAGTATGTATATTTTTAGTTTTTTGTAGCCGAAAAAAATTCAGAAAAACAAAAAAATTGAAAAGACAAAAAATGGGGGGGGAGAGAAGGGATCAAAGAAGTTAAAAGTTATGTTAGAAGTTCAAGAAGGGACACGAGTTGACAAGTGAAGAAATGTAATAATTGCATTGGAAAAGGAAAAGGTAACACAGTTAGAGAGGTGAAAAAGTATAAGCTATTTTTGGTTCAAATTCTTTCCATCTCTCCATATTCTCTCTTTTTCGGCGTTACACTCTTCTTCTCTACCAAACTTTCAAAACTTGGGAGTTATCTTTCCGAACCAAAATTATTTGTCGAGATACTGCTACATTGGCCGTAAACAAGACTCAAGGGCATGTGAACCTTCCTCAAATCACCTTCGGAAAACCTGGAAAGAAGAATGATGCACTAAACATAGGGAAGTCTCCATATCAAAAGGTAACCAATCTGAAATCTACTCACATTATTCAGGATGGTAGAAAGTTTGGCTCCATATATGAATTTTTTAGTGAGTGCAAGGCAATAGAGTTACCGTAGATTTGAGAAATTTTGAAAAGATGAAAGGGAAATTTCTTGAGGTAGATAAGGAGGAGATACTTATGGGTGACATAGGAGATTTGGAGGACATTGAAAATTATAATCCTAGGTATCTAAGTGGTGCATATAGAGAGCATAGAGGGAATGATATGTTCCATGTGTTCTCTTATATTCCAGGGCCAAGTCATGTTAGAATTGAGGAGATTGATGAAAATGAGGCTAAATGTTTGGAGGTGATGAGATCCACTAATCAGATGAAATTAGTTCCTTTTGATGTTGTGACTGCTCAAAGGAATGAAAAATTGAGAGTTGTAGAGTCCCCCTGTGATTGTTCTGTCTGATACTGAAGATGAGGAGAATGTTGGGTATGTTCCAATATACCAGTAGGAAGATGTGCATAAGAACCCTATGGAGGTTGATGATCCATAACTGGGTACTACTGGTGATAATATGGGAAATCAAGATTACCCAATGGATGATGTTTATGGTGGGCCTGCTTATAATGATGTGGAGGTATCTGAGTCTGAGAAGAGAGTGGGAGATGACCCCATAATAGAAGCTGTTGAGACAGAGGATTTGGAGATTTCTCAGAGAGAGGGAGGTGTTCCTACATTGGAAGTTGAACCTTCTGATGAGTCTGGCTATGTTAGAACACATGCCACTGAAGAGACTAAGCAGCAGGAGGAAGAAATACCTGAAGCTGAGTATGTTCCAAAATATGAACCTAACCTGACCTATTTCAGTGATGAGTCTTTGATGAGTTCATCCAAGCCAGGCGAAGAAAGGCAAAGAGGAAGGAGCCGGAAGCAGAGTCCTCTCAGCCAGCCAAGAGAAGCAAGAAGGCCGGACTCTCACCCAAGAAGAAGAAACCCTCACTGCTATCTTCATCAGTAAGTGATGGTGTCTCTACTATATTTTGGGACAATGACTGTGAGGAGATGTGGGATATTTTTTCTCATAGGAAGATAATGACTGTGAGGAGATGTGGGATATTTTTTCTCATAGGAAGATAATTCCTGAGAGGGTAGTTGATTTGGTTTCCTATAAACCCAGTGGGTTTTATGATTTTATCAAGCTGCTTGGGTTAGAGACCGTTGTTACCTTGTGTAATGAATATAACAAGCAGTTGTTTTGTGAATTTTACTCTAATTTGATGGTTGAGAATTTAGAGTAGGATTCTCCCTGGTATGATAGAGTGTATGTTCGGGGGAAGATTATTAATTTTTCTGCTGCCATGATTAATGATCTGCTGGGATTGAAAACTCCTGAATTTGATGGTGTATTTTCTGATGGGCTGGATGTGTCCGATGATGAGATTTTATCTGTGATTTCTGGTGGTGTTAAGACCAATTTTCCAGCAACTGGTTATTCTCAGGCTGCATGCCTCTCTTCCAGATTTTTTGAATTGTACCAGACTACAGTGAACTGCAGGATGCCCTCCACCAACACTACAACTCTAACTAGGGAAATGGCTAAGCTGGTGTACTGTGTTGGAACACAGAAACCAGTTAATCTGGGTTTGCTAATCAGGAAATTTCCCCCAAGGCAAAGCATGCCTTAGTTTATCCTAGACTTATTACTGTACTGGCCAAGAATGAAAAGATTAGGGGATTTCTTGAAGATGAGATTGTGAAAGTTGAGCCCTTCAAGACTAACAAGAAGACCTTTCGGATAAGACAGTCAATGATTTGTCATGGAACCCCAAGGGTGCAGCTTCTACTTCTGTAAGAGATGATAAACAAGCCAAGTTGATGGCTCTGGATGCAATGATGGGAGCTATTACTATTTAGATGACTGCATTGGAAGCAGAGAAGATTAAGATTGAAACGGAGAAGGCATAGCTGGAAGCACAAGCTGCTGCTCCTGATCAGAACTGATTTATGAAGGTCTATGTTCCAACATAGTCAGCTGTTAAATTCAGGGGGAGCAGATTTTTATTTTTGCTGGATTTTTGTTTTTTTATGACTTTGGCATATTCATGGCCCCAGGGGGGGAATATTTTGGAGGATTTTGGATATTATTATTGGTATTCAGATTTAGTTATTCGTATATGTTCAAATATAAGGGATTTCTGGTATTCTTATGGTTGTGAAATTTGGAAGTTTTTCTTGTGATTCTTTATGCCAAAATAGTTGGGTCCATATGCTAAATGGGGAGATTGTAAAGCCACGTGGACTTCATTGTTTGGTGTGTTGGAATTTGTGAACTAATGTTGAAGAAGAAAAACGTTCCATGTTGGAACATACAGAAAAGATCATGATTTGATTGATAGAATATTGTGTGATATTGATTTATGGAAATATGGATATTGTGCAATATTTGATTCAGACGTGTTGAAGCATAAAAGATTTATGGAAAATCCCGACAATTGTGGAATTTGATTCATGGAATATTATGAGATATTTGAAGAAAAAAAAGAAAACCCCTTTATTTATGGAATTTAGATATGTTTCAGAAGCAGATAAGGAATAGGAATATTATGGAGATAATCTTGGAGAGTTCCGATCTACTCAAGGGACTATATATTGATGGACATCATGGCTGAAACTCTAATGAATCACATTGAGAAAATCTGAATTCAGATTTCTATCTTTCGAGAGCTTTGCAAAAGCCAGTTTTCATATGTTCCAATATACGTATCTGCTGATCAAGTTCATAATCGTATACCTTAATTTCACGGGAGGAGGAGATCCAATGTCGACGAGTTTCGAGATCAGAGGAAGTCTGATCAAGGCGGATCGGTAGCAAATGGAGCTTGCAAAATCCACACATTGTAATTAGAGAAAATAAGTATAGTTGTATGGTGTACTTTGTACTGTATCTTTATGATTAGTGGATTTATTCTGAACTAGACCAGACCCTGTAGACGTAGGTGAATTTCACCGAACTGCATAACCAAGTTATGTGTGCTCGTGTATTTTTTTTTCTTTACATACTTAGTTAGATAGGATATGTTGGAACATAGGTCTAATAGTTAAGCTAAAATGGTAAAACCAAAATTTCACCTCCCCCCCTTTTGTCATGCATTTTCAAGTTGTTAAGAGATTATTAGAGCAATTGTGGGGGTTGGAAGGGGAGGTTTTGGTGAGTGTTAGGCTACAATGGAGTTTTGGTGAATGTGGGTGGGAAAAAAGTGAGAGACAGGGGCGGCAATTTTACACTCTCCAAAACTCTCCTTATTCATCATGTGGATGGGTCCTCATTGATGAGTTGGGGATTTTGGTGAGATAAGTTATATACTCTAATCCAATAGTAATGTGTCATATGTCTTCCTAATTTATATTTTTGCTCCAACTAATTTAAATGGGTAAAACACAAAAAAAAATCAAAAAAATAAAATAAAAAATGACAATAAAATTCTTATAAGAAAATTTCTCTAAAAATAGAGACCAACATTGATACATTTCTCCAATCTCTTTCAAATTTTATTTTCCTCTCCATCATTATTACGGAAATTTTTTTGTAGTTTGTTGGTTTAATTCGAATTGTTGAAAATGGATTCACCTAATTCAAATTTCAATAATCAATTGACAAAGTCAAATTCATCGAATTGAAAATATCCTTCCCAACAATCAAATCCATTTTTTTAACGTTGCACCTCCGTATTTCCATCTCCTCCAAATTCATATCACCTTTATGGGGCATTTCCCAACTAATATTCTCAACCTCCTCCAAAATATATACTCCCTCTGTCCCACAACGATCTTCCTAAATTGACTTTTAGAGTCAACTGCATCAATTTTTAACTACATATATTTTTGTGAATGTAAAAAAAATTGGAAAAATATTAGTTAAAAAATATGTGATATGATGAAGCTAAAACCATATCGCATAATAATAATATTACATATATATTAAGAGAATTTAATTGTTGAAGTTGGTTTAGTTTGACCGTAAAAGTCAAATTAGGAAGATCATTGTGGGACGGAGAAAGTATGTTGTAGTAAATATTATATTGTAGAAATATAAAAATGTGTGAAAGAAAAAAAAATAATGTGGGGACACTAGTCATGATGTGGACTTGAGTTATAATTGTGAAGTTAAATTGGAGATGAGAATTTTGATAAGTGTAGTTAAGGAGAGGGTGGCTATATTATTTAAAAATTTAAAAAGTGGAAGTGTTGGTGAGTTTTGGAGAGTGTTGATTGTGTATGCCCTCAAGGTACTTGAAAGAGAAATTTGAATATGGATTATGTAAAGAAAAGGGAGATCACTTTGGTGACTTATACATACAATTATTATTCTTGAGATTCATTCGACAAAAAAATCGAGTTATGTGTTCTTCATAGGATGAGCAATTTCATTGCTTTCAAAAAAGCAGCCCATTATTATATTAACATCAATGGAAGCTGAAATTGCGGCGGTGGCAGGGTGCGCAAGCCAAGTTGTTTGGTTAAAAGCAAGTTCAACAAAAAAAATTAAGATAGAGATTTTTATTAATTATTGGGATTTCATACGATTTTTGAGCTCCAACAGTTTCAATATCACATTCCCTAAAATAGGAATTTTGATGAGAGAGAAAACTTCATTCCTTATATTTGTAGAAAGAGAAAAAAAATTAGCGAATGGAAATTTAATGCAATTTCAATTGAATGCATCAAATCATAACATATTATTCAATTTTATATTAAAATTTTAATTTTCATATTTTCTTCATTCTTCCATTCCTATTAAAAAGTACATTCGAATTCCAACAAAATTTTGTTTAGAGAAAACTACTACAATCTCAAACTCATGTGAGAGGCTTATTTATATTTTTTTGTAGGATTTTGTCAATAATGATTTGTTAAGAAGATTGGAATTAATCTCTTTGGTATATAGTTTATAATTTTTTGAATTTTTTTTGATATTGTTACATTTTATTCACTACAACAAAAGAGGGGCAAATTAGGACACTTATATAGGGATACTTGTATAAGAAACGTCCTGACAAATGTATATTAGGAAGCTTATAAAATTAAACGTCCTAATATTATGTGACACATATTAAAAGTGTCACGATATTATATATAATTAGGAAATTACAAAGCGACCCAATATTAAAATCATAGGGACATTTTTTTAAAAAACAATTATTGGGACATTCATCAGTGTCCTAATAGATGTATATTAGGATTCTTATAAATTAAACGTCCAAATACATATGTAATTAGGACATTAAAAAGTGACCTAATGTAATAGGACGCATAAAAACAACCATATATCTTGTCTATAGAGTTGCTTAATATAGCGACTCAATATCTATAAGGACTCGGGGTAACGGGACGTTTTAGAAGTGTCATATGTAAGGAAGATTCCCAATAGAAACCTATTGGGATACATTTTAGGCTCATAATAGGGATTTTGTGTTGTATCTGATGACGTTTTTTCAATGAATTCCATCAAAATTGGTGTACGCTAACGTGAAAGTGATATATTTTAAACTTCAACAATCTGCCCATATTCTTTCTCAAAGTCACTTGCTTGATTTTTTTAATCTTCATTGTAGCTCATTATGTTCATTTTCAACTATCATATTATGCATAATTATGCATGCTGTCATAATATACTTTAGAAAATCTGATGTGACTATTTTATACTATCTTTTTAGCACAATTAAGATTCATAATTGTAGTAGAATGCAGGTTATATTTTGGGAAATTGGATATTTTACCAATTATGAGGTTAGAAACACCTTGCATTGTTTTGCACCCTAATTCCTATATTCTTTGTCAATATTTGATTGTTTAGGTAAAACCTTCCATGATCGGGTCAAGAATTGAAGTTTTGATACAAAGTTGAGACCAATTTATCGGAAGAAGGCCACTTGCAAGAGTGGTAGAAGAAAGAAGTCCACTTTTAAAGTGGTAGAAAATGATTTGAAGTAGGATGAAGAGAACGCAAAAGAAACAAGCTTAAGCGTGAAGAATTTCAGTCACGGTCTATGCAAATCTTCATGGTTCGTTACCATTAGTCGATGGTAAAGATCAAGGACCAAAAAGACCACCTTCCAGGTCACAAACTGCACAATAATGCACAGTCTGTGACTCCCAATCTCGCAACCTAGTTGACTATAGCTTTAAAAATTCTCTCTCTTCCCACCTATAAAACCCTCATTTTATCATTTTATTGCATGATTAAGATTAGGATGAAAACTTATAATGATTATTCTATGATTTATTGCTAGGCTCAGGAATAAACCAGAAACATTTCATCTTTTTGTCGGTTTGGTCATTCATTGATTTTAAGATTATGTTTAGAAGTGACAACTAAGTATGATTGTTGATTACCATGATTTATTGCTAGGCTCAGGAATAAACCGGAAATATTTCTTTTTTTGTCGGTTTGGTCATTCGTTGATTTTAAGATTGTGTTTAGAAGTGACAACTAAGTATGATTGTTGATTAATTTATTAGATTAGGTTGATAATGGAATAGAATTAGTCTTGATTGTTAGTTTGAGATTGCAGGTAGGAGTGACAACTATGCTGTGATTATTTGTAAGATTGAATTGCATTAAAGAGTGATTTCGAAGTTTATTTCTTTGAGTCATGTAGCCACTAATACCACTGGGCCGGACGAAGAGTTCAAATCAATGCAATCCTTCAACAAACACAAACACCAAGAAGTAAGCACAAACAACACAACCAAGCACGAAAATACCTCAAACAAACAAAAAAATAGAAATAACTAAACTATGCTAACTATCAACTAAACATGCCCTATTTCCCCAGCAACTGCGTCAACATTTGATGGGTGAAGTGCGAGGTTAAAAGAAACTAGAAACTAGGATGAAAACCCAAGAGGGCTCCTAGGCAAAATGAGAGAAAACAAGAGAAATTAAATTTTTGAAGGCTCATTTCTCCTCCTTAGTGAATCTTGGGAAGATTAAGCCTCCTTTAAATTTACTTTTAATCTCTATGTCTCATTCTTATTTGATATGGTTTTTGTTTTGCTTGATGGGCATAACTTCTTGGGTTGCAATATGGGGGGATGGTTGATCATTTGTGTTTGGATTTTGGGGAGTTCTCAAAATAGAGAAGTCAATTGTGTTATGGAGCAAAGTTAGGAAATCACCTTGGATTTTTATTCGTTCGTACTCGGGGACAAGTAAAGGTCGAAGTGTGGGGATTCTACGAGACCTTTTTATGCTATACTTTTAGCACAATTGAAAACATTTTCTTGGTGTTTAGTAGTCTGGTTGGTTAGGAAATTGAATGTTTTACCAAGTAGGGGGATTAAAATCACCTTGTGTGGTTATACACTGTAATTCCTCCATTTTGTCAAGCAATTTTTTTTTGGTTTGTTCCTTCTATGATTGGATCTAGATTTGAAATTTTGAAAGCGTAGCGAAGATCAAATCATTGGAAGAAGGTCATTTGTAAGGATGGTAGAAGAATGAAGGTCACCATCAAGGTGGTAGAAGATTTCTTAAGTAGGAATGAAGAGGAGCAGAAAATGAGCAAAAGAATGAGGAAAACTCTTGGTTGCGGTCTGCGCAGGTGTGCACGATCTGCGACCATCAGTCTGCATCGAGTTTCTAAAGAATTCCAGCTCGCGGATCGTGCAAACATGCACGATCTGCGACACTCAGTCCGCAGATAAAAGTGCTAAGGAGACACCAAGGTCGCGAACCGTGCATATATGCACGGTCCGCGACAGACCCATTCATTAGGGTTAGACCGCCTGCCTTTATTTTTCTCTCTCTTCCTACCTATAAAAGTCAGGTTTGTCCATTGGACAAAGGGTTGAACTTATGAGTAAATAACCCTAGTTTTGACATTGAATGCTATTTTTTTAATCTTTTTATTTGATGATGTTGTATGCATATTTTGTCATGAGTTTTTTTTTATTAGACTAAATTAGTGTTCAGGGACATTTTTTAAGCATGTTTAGCTAATATATTGTGAGATTTTAGGTTTCTCCCATCTATTTGCTTGATTATCATGATTACTTGTGTCTAATGCTTATAATTATTGCATGATTAAGGTTAGGATGACAACTAATTGTGATTGCGTCAGTGCCATGATTTAGCGCTAGGCTCGAGAATGAACTCAGAAAGATTTTATCATTTTGTCGGTTTGGTCATTGGTCAATGTTAAGATTGTGTTTAGGTGTGATTGTTGATTCAGGGTGGGTAAGACTTGATTACAAAATTGAACTAGACTATGCTTATTGGTGTGAGTTGTGGGCAGTTGGATCCGCAATTACTTTTGACTAAATTGCATCGAGGTCATAGGTTAGTTATGAAGGTCATTTCATAAGTTTGTAGCCATTAAGGTGGTCAGAAACCTTGGAGAGCATAAGTGGGATATTGATGTTCTAGAAGGCAAAGCTTCTTCTAGAATAGATGTTCACGTTGGGTCATGGGGTGTAATGTTATCGCTGTTGTTAGTCTTCCAGTCGGGGTCCAAGTTCGGGGGTAAGGGTTAGAAGGGTGGTACCAAATATTCGGCATCCACTAGCTAAACTGGAGGGAGGGGAGATATGATTTAGAGTCTGAACTTCTGAAGGAAGAATTCCGTGGTAGGTTCAATGATTCAAGCTCTCCACAACGTGCTATCAAGGAAAGATGATAGGACATATTTCTAGGATTTGAATATAAATCGAAAATCAATGAATAGTTAAACACATGAAGCAAATACCCTCAAGTCTTATTATCTTTATTCTCCTGAGTTAATTTGTATGCTAGGTAGTTTTACTCTCCTAGTACACACTGAATACTAACAAATGCAAGATATAAGTAAACAAAATCAGTTTCTAATTTAAAATGAACAATCAACAACGAATGAAACAAAAGGTCATACACGGTACAACTAACAAGTACACACTGAATTATAACAAATGCAATTCCTAATTCAAAATGAACAATCAACAAATGAAAATAAAGGTCATGGACAGAACAACTAACAGATACATATTGAATACTAACAAATAAAATATACTCCCTCTGTTTTTCTAAGTTTGACACACTTACCATTTTAGTATGTTTTTCTAAGATTGTCACATTTCCTTTTATGGCAAAAAGTACATCATTGTCAACCACTCATTAAATTTTTTACCCTCCTCATTCAATTTCATCCACACATTTCAACTTGCAAAAAAAAAATACCTAAACATATGGTGCCAAACATAGAAAAACGGAGGGAGTGTGATTTTATGCCATCTTTTGGTCCCCAAAACCACCTTGGGGCCCAAACAAATTATTTTCAAAATGTTAAGGGCCAAATAGGGACAGTATTGGAAGTGAGGACCAAACAAATTGTTCAAATATATGTTGACACAAATAAACAATTTAGTCTACTTATTAATGTGGAATTTGAAAAAAGAAATTGGGCGTTCCGAGTGCACAGGAAACCTAGGTGAGTGTCAGGTCATGGGTGTGATACAGTGAATGGAGAGCTGGAATATGAGCTTGGAGATTAATGTCAACACATATTTTGAGAGCTGATGGCTATTATTCTCTCTGGGCTATAGATTAGATTGTTTTGTCCTTTTAATTTGATACGATTCATGTGCATCCCTGTTGAGTACACTTGCTGGATTATTTGTTTGCAATTTTATGGGAATCAGGGGTTATGTGATGTTGCATCTGTGAGTTTTTGAGCTTCTTGCAATTTTATTCTCCTTTTGTTGTTTTCAGCTAGAACGTAGTACTACAAAAATGTTGAACCTTTGTTGTTTTCAACTACAAAGGTTGCAAAAGGAGGACCACAATGCTGCGACATGAGGTGATGTTTATGATTAGCTCTTATTCCGCTTCTCCTGGGGGCCCTTGTCTCATTAGTTATTTTCTAAGTAGCACCGATACGATTCTGGGTACGGGAACGGAATTCGATAAATTGAAAATTAGGGGGTACGGGTACGAAATAGGTACGATTATAAATAAAAAATAAAAAAAATATATATTAGTATTATTAATAATAATTAATCATTTCTGAATAAAAGATAATATGATTTTATATTGTAAACAATTTAAAGTAAATGAA
>JAULKM010099971.1:0-10666 GCA_032355605.1 Rubia tinctorum
GTACCCTGCGGGCTAGATGCTGCGATTCGTGCATTTATTTGAGTGGTGCGAGATTCTCAAATAAATAAAGATCCGATATTCCGCAACCTAGAGTTTTCGCAAGGAGATTCATATCAACTTTTATTTGTGTAGTCTCTCTAAATAATGACATGAATTCAAGGGCAAATGGGGTTGTAGGTGGTGTTGGAGTCCTGACTCGAATTCGTCAATCAGTGGTACGTAGAAATATTTTTTTATCTTTAAATATCAATTGTGATTTCTTTCAAGCACCCAATTTTAAAACTCAATAATAATAATAATTTGATTGACAAGAATGAGAAAGGAAGTGAATTTATTTAAGCTTTGATTCAGATTCTGAGTATTTAAAAACTTTGATTGTTCAGGGAGCCTGTAAGGCACTGAATGTCCTCAGCTTTTTGGGGAGATGCATCTTGATGACATCATCAATCTTGTCCAGAATGACTTCTATCTCCCTGTTTGACACCATGAAGCCCAATAATTTCCCGGTCCCCACGCTGGTGAGTTTTAAATTAGCACTTTGGAGTCTGTTGAACACTTACTTTATGTTGGTCACAAAATCTGCAAAGCTTTTTCTCTTTACGACCATTTCATCCACGTATATCAATGTTCATGCCAACCTATTCTTTGAATATTTTAAATGCTCGTAAGTGACTTCTGCATTTTTGAGTTCGAATGACATCTTCTTGTAGAAGAATGTTCTTGCATCAATGATGGGCAAAATACTCTGTCTTCCTCTGCTACCAGGATCTGGTGGTAACCTTTGTATATATAAAAAAATGCACCTCATACCCCGTAATGGGTTCAACGAGATGATCGATCAAGGGAAGTGGGTAGCTATCTTTTTTAGTTGAACATCATCTATAGAGTGTAACTTATCAGAAGTAAATAAGAAACCAAACACATTATCATATTGTTGATATTATTCAAATCTAGAAATAAGTGAAACAATTGCTTGCTTAATAATATATAAGAAATAACTCACTCTAAATGATTCTTCCAAAATTTGTGAAACAACAGATGCATCAACATGATTCTTATCAAAATGTCCTTTTCTTCTAATCTCACGTCTCTTAGAAAATATGGGATCGATATCTAAATAAATTGCAATATTTTTAGCTGTATCCATAGCATCTGAATATTTATCAAAATAAGAAACCAATCCTTTAATTTTTATAATAGTATCATCAATAACCATATATTTTGATTACAAATGTTCACTAACCACATTAACCGAATATAATATATCATACCAAATAATTATTGCTATAAGAAGCTCAAAAAAACCAAGCTCATTGAACGTCATGGTTTAGCTTCACCTTTTATTTTAGAATCATTATCATCATCGATTACTTGTAGTAAGGCTTCTCTAATTTCAACAATTTGAAATTGTATAGCTTTAACACTATCAATACGACTCTCCTAACGTGTGGAAGACAATGATGTAAGAGTGAAGTCTTTTAAATTTTGCTTCAAAATACTCTATCTTTTAGTAGAGTTTGCAACAATTGTATAAATGCGTTGGGTAATCTTAATCAGTCTGGGGACAAGGAAAGAAAAGAAACCTTCTATATATATTATTTAATTCTTCCACTTAGGAGGAACCTTCTCAATGAAGACACCCACTTGAAAGGTTTCACAAATGTTCATTCATTGTGCTATGAGTGATCAGTTGCAACTCTTTAACCTGCTCCACGATCGGCCTTAAGTCTACCATTTTGTAGTCCGATAAGCTTATCACAACATGCTTCTTTGTGCCATCATCTTCAGACTTGTATTTCTTGTGTAGGGTCAACCACAAATCTTTGCTCATTTTCTCAGTACTGTTCATTTTATACAATGAGTCAATCATCCAATTGTCAAGCCTTTCCTGAGTGTACACATCAGTGTTATCCAGAAATATGGCAGGTTTGTCCTCCATGAGGTACCTATCCAGATTCAGCGTGGTAAAAAAATTGCATATTTTGACTCCACCTTTTAAATAACGTGCCATCAAATTTCTCAGGAAAAATTCTCCTTGTTGAACATTTGGCAATGGTGGCATGACATGCCTATTTTGATAAACATCTCTCTCCATCACTTGCCCATCGAGGGTTAAATCACTTGCAAATACACTTATGGTAGACCACTCTCAAACCAAATTTGGGGCGTCGACTCACCAATTTTTCCAGTATTGACATTTTCAAAAATCTGTTTTCAAAGAATTCAAACAGATTATGAATTCAAAATAATTTTAGAACAAATTTAAAACACCTTTTCAATTTTCTCAAAATTCCCCTGAAAGGTTTGTGGAGAGACACAATGTCTCCTTAAAATCGCCAGCCTCCTTAGCTAGAAATTTTGCTGGCCATTCACTAAATGTTGCTTTCAAATCTTATTCATATATGTGTGTGTGTGTATGTGTGTGTGTTTTTTTTTCAATTTTAACTTTCCAATTTCAATATTTGATATCAATTTTCAAATTCAAATTTCAATTTCAATTTTCATGATCAAATATTCAAATTTAAATTGTCAACTTAATAAAATGATCAAAACTAATTTTTGATTTCAGAGAATCCAATTTTTAAGAAATAGATCAAATTTTAACAAACTGATTATATTTTTTTTCCTGAATTTATAGATTTTAAATTGAGTGATTTCATAAATAACCCTACATAATTAACGAAAGTGCACATATAAGGATGTGATAATTGAAATTGCAAATATAACTGTAGATAGTTAGTGTATGTACAAATATAAACTTTTCGACAGTTTAATGCCGGAATTAAGTGAAAAGACTATTTTACCCCTTTATAAAAAATATATAATACAAAAAACACTGATATTCCTTTCATACCCCTAAAACCGTAATTCTCCCTCTTTCATTTTTCTCTTCTTCTAGCAGTGGCACGAGTTGAATTGAATCTACCTCTTTCATTTTAACCACCCTAATTCTTCATATTCTTCTAGCGGCTGCGCGAGTTGAAGCTAGTAGTGGCGCAAGTTGAATTTGGAAGTGGCTAGCTTTGGCGTGGATTGAAGCTGGCGGTGACGGAGAATTTAAGCAAAGGTGTTAAAAATGGGAGACTCCAGCTGCAACTCCAGATCTTGTGACCGGCGACGTGAAGCTAGGGCAGAGGAGAAGGCGGCGGGAGACTAGGGCAGAGGAGGAGGTGACGGGAGGGTATGACAGAGGAGGCGACGATGCGAAGCTAGAACAGAAGGTGGTAGTTTAGAGGAATCAAATTTGCTGTAGGGGTAGGGGTGGTGGCTAGGAGGTGGTGGACTGGCGGGTGGCGGTGAGAGGTGGGTGGCCAGAGGTGGTGGTCCTGGTCGATAGGTGATAGAGATGCTAAGTCGACTACCACCATAAATGAAGACATTCCTCGACTTGATCAAACATTCAAGGATTATGTTCCGGATCCTCTAAGTGACATGCCTAAGACGATGACAATGTGAAGAACAAAGCTTAGAGATGTGACATTAAATCTTTGATTGATCAACCTCATGATGAACAACTCAAGACCAAATCAGCTAGGGTTTGGATTAATTATTCCAGCTTGTCGAGTAACTGAAGACGTCATGAAGAACACTATACTTTTTTCCCACTGGGTTTTTAACAAGGTAGTGTGATCTTTGTAAAATGTTGAAAAATTATTTTAGTTTGGGTTATTTGGACTGTAAGCTCGGCATTGTGGGTTTGGGAGAGCTGAATTTTGGATTTATAGTCCATTAGGGTTTAGAATATTCAGTTTTATTTTTATTAGACTTAGATTTGTTAATATTAGATAAGGTAATATTATTCATGATAGCTTGGAGAAGAATTCGAGTATAACTTCATTTATTTTAGGTATTTTAGTTAGATATGGTTTTAGCTTCTTAAAGTTGCCATAAGTCGATTCAGTTTCCAATTGTGTTTAGGGTTTATGGCCTTGACTCCCCCTATAAATAGAGGGGCTTGTCCAAGAAATTTTAACACCTTTCATCAATCATATATTCAAAATTTTGAGATCATTCTCTGAGCTTGCGAGCTATTTTAATTGTTGCTTAATCCTGTGGGTTAATTAAGTATCAATACCTTCAATTTGTGAACTAATCCTGCGGGCTAGTTAGCTTCACAATTCTAAAATTGTTCATGATCACAAGGGTTTATTATGATCAATTCTGAGGCTATAATAGGGTTTGCGAAATCACTCGTTTAGTCAAAGATCTAAAATTTAGCAATCCAGAGGTTTTGGAAGGAGATTCATATCATTTGCTTTCAGAACAAAGCAAAAGATCCTTGTGGCCGGGATTCATCAAGGGTTTCGAGTTTATTGCATTATTTGATTTCAAAATTTCTCTCTTAAATTTATAAACTCTTTCGTGTCATATTTTAACAGTTTTTGTTTGATCTTTCTTAGCAGGGGGATTGAATCTATAGTCAAAGGTCATCAAAGGGTCCGAGAGTTAGAATACTTCGATATTACTATCCATCTTCACCTTGTTCAATTGAGTCAGGAGGACATCGAAGGGTCTGAGCCTTAACAAGTATTATCCGCCTTCACCTCCCGGTCAATTTTCGTAGTTTTTAGGTAGCTTATACAGTTTATGTGATTGCGATGTTTTTTTCAACTCTTGTGAAAAATTATTACCTGCACATAATCTTATTTTATTTCTTTATCGTTCTTTGATTCCATGATCTTGAACTGTTCTTGAATGCCTGATCGCACCTTATTCACAATAAAAAAAATAGTCTTGTTTTGATTTTAAGATATATAGTGTCATATTCTTGATCTTTACAATTTTGAATACCTCGAAGTATATTTGAATCTAGAGGAAGTTGCCGCAAATTTCTTATTCCACGTTTTATATAGGTAAATTTTGTTCCAAAAATTTTCAAAAAATAAAAAAAAGGGAATCAGATTCTGGGAATTTGAAATCGGAATTTAGGATTTCAGATCTGAAATTTGGGGCTAATTTTCAATTTTTGAAAGTTTAGGGGCTGTTTTGTAATTTTTGAAAATTTGGCAATTGCACACAGTCAAAATTATTTGGGAAATAAGACTATAATTTTGGTGTTATATAGAGTGGAAAATTATGATTTGGGTTTGAAAAAGAAAGAAAATAAAAAGGAAATCCGATTTGAAAAAGGAAAAAGAAACAAAATCCTAATCGGAAAAGGAAAAGGAAGTCAAATCCAATTGAGGGCGGGAAAATTGATCTGAAAAATTCATCTTGGGCAGAAATTAAGTGTTCAAATCCGTTTCAAGGGGGTATTTGGGTTTACTTCCTTATCCAATTTGATTTCGGAAAAGTTTCTTAAATTCTCGGAACTTATTTGAATCCTATATAAAACATTCTTGTTTTGATCATAACTTCTTCATTATAGCTCCAATTTGTGCAATTAAAATTTCATTTTGTTATTTTGATAATTTGGAATCCCAGATCGTAGAGCCCAATTTTGAGATTATATATTTTTAAATTTCGAAATAAGTTATGCAGTACTTATCTCTTATTTTGCTTTGAATCAGCGGTGAATTGATCGATTGCCCTTGCATTAGCCTTTGCCTTGTGATTTGTGAGTGTTATACACTTTGTGAGAGACCTTACCAAACAAAGGGAAGGGGGATGGTGTTTATACTAACCGTTTATTTTTTTAGTATTTTAGCGACGATGGCGGGCGATAATCCATTCGTCCCGCCTTTTGTTGGAAATACCAACAATCTACCATTAACATATACTTCCAGTAGTAGACGTGGTGAGCAAACATGAGATGATGCTCCAGATAGTTGGGAGCGATATCGAATCAAACCTAATGAACCTGTTGATCTAGATCGGTTTGTTGTCACTATGAATGCACTTATGAGTGAGGTGCAGAGATTGGAGAAAAGAACTGAAACCATGGAACCACCTACACCATAGTCCATGGCCATGCGAGGTGATCCTCAGGGATTTTTTCACAAATTCCAAGGTTATGGTAGTTCCGATAAAGATTCAAATGAATCAGAAAGGCGATGACACCGAGAGTCTTCAAGAAGGCATCACCATGACAGACATTAAGATCCCCAAAGTAGAATGAGGACCAGTTTGACTTTAGGTTCAAGTTCAGACTCTGCACGAGACATCAAGGGTTTGAAGTATGATATCTCTCGATTTGATGGCCAACACAATCTGGTGAATTACCTTAATTGGGAGTGACAGATTGAGAATATGTTTGATCTCAAAAACTATAGGGAGAAGGAAAATTTTAAGGTGGCGCAGTATTCCTTCACTCATTATGTGGATGAATTGTGGAAAAATTTGAGAGAAAAGAGATAACTTGACGGAAAGAGACATATCTCGAGTTGGGAGATATTAAAATTCGAGCTTCGCCAATATCATGTTCCGCCTACCTACCTAATGGAACAACATTCTTATTTGGCCAACGGGAAGCAAGAAAATCGCACCGTTGATGAATACTGGCAAGATCTCGAGTTCACCATGAGAAGGGTCGGAATGAAAGAAGACGACGCATTCATCAAGAATCGATTCATTGAAGGCTTGTGTGAGAACCGTCAAACTCTAGTTAAGCTTCAACATCACATCTCCATGGACGATTTATTGATGAAAGCAAGGTTGACTGAGAGTACAATGCGGCCGAAGAAACCTCTGTTTGGTTTTCCCAGTCAATGATTAGGGTTTGAATCTAGAAACCCTAGTTCTGGCAGAGGAACATGGGCATCAATGGGCGGCTGAGAGTCAGTTCAATCCTATTAAAATCTAACTTATAACTCCACTGGTAGGAGGACATCACCCTAAGATTCAAACCAACAGTCGTCGAGGAGTTAAGCTAAGTCCCCTATCTCTTCATCAAATTTGGTTTCAGATAACAATCCCACTTGTTTTCATTGTAAAGAGAGAGGACATGTCAGTAGTAAATGTCTCTATGCTCGAGTGTTAGCCACCATTAAGGAAGAAGATGAAGAAGATGAATATGCTGATATGTCCACTTTATATGAAAGCGAAGAAGAACATGTATATGAAGGGAACATCATAAATAATCACGGTGAACAAGGTCCGGAAACACAAGGTAACTATGTGACATTGAGAGTATTAAACTCTCAAATGGCTGAAATTGTGGTATAAATGATTAATATTTTCCATACTCATTTCCTTGTGAAAGATAAAAATTGTTTACTGATTATTGATGAAGGATCTTGTGCTAATATTGTTTCCAATCTTCTTGTGAAATCATTGTCTTTACCTGTTATTACTTATCCATCACCTTATAAACTTATCTGGTTAAATTGTAATGGTGAGATTAGGGTTAATAAACAATGCATGATTAACTTTAAGATCGGAAAGTATCATGATTCTATCTTATGTGATGTTATACCTTTGGAAAGTAGTCATATTTTGTTAGGAGGGCCATGGCAGTTTGATCGTAAATCTATGCATGATGGATACACTAACAAAATCACTGTGATTAAGGATATAGCCAGGTGTACATTAACTCTACTGTCGCCAGTGGAAGTTATTGGGGCTCAGAGACGCATGAAAATCGATAAAGAAAGTTTAGGACATAGCAAGAGGGGGCCGAACAAAACCCTAGTCCGGGTTTGAAGAAGCACTGCCCAAAGACCAAAAATGGGGGCAAGAACCCTAAAATTTTTATCCCAAAGCAAGAGGTGGCCAATCAAGGTAAGTCAGGTAAGTCGGTGAATGATTCTGACAAGTCGCAAATTTTTTTTATCTTCACATCTTAGTCCCTTACCATCAGTTTATATGATGAAACGTGAATTGCCAATTGCCAATTGAATCTTGAAAATTGTCTAATGCATCTATTAGGGACGTGAATCGTGGTTTCTCTAATCATTCTCATGTCTTAATCTTACATTTTAAAGAGAGTTTTTTTGCCAAAGAGGATATACTTGTGCATGTTCCTCCACGGTTGCTGAGATGTTGCAGGAATTTGAGGATGTCTTTCAGGAAGCATTGCCGCACAGTTTACCATCACTGCGAGGCATCGAGCATCAGGTTGACTCGATTTTGGGTTCGGTTATACCTAATCGACTAGCTTACAAAGCAAACCCTGAGGAGACAAAGGAACTCTAACGACAAGTCGAGGAGTTACTTCAAGAAAGTTTATATACGTGAATCTTTAAATTCTTGTGTTGTGCCTATCATTTTAGTTTCTAAGAAAGATAAAATTTGGCGAATGTGTATATATTGTCATGCTATCAACAAGATAACCATTAAATATCGCCATCTTATCCCTAGGTTAGATGATATGCTTATAGGTTTGCATTAGAATGGTCAATTAATCCCAATAACCATTGTGACCCGTTAAATACAAGCTAATGGGATGGGAAATTCCCATTGTTTTCTAGTTTGGGATTATGATCAAATGATTTTTATAGTATTGGATTACAAAGAGAAATGGGATTGGGATCCCAATCTTCCCATATACCCATTTTAAATTGGGTAATTATGGGTACCCAATTAATACCCGATCACTTTCCGTATTTTGATGAATATATTATTTAGTGTAAAAGACTCCACTCAAGCGTGAATATTTTTTACTCTTTTCTGACTATTTTTATAGTAACATTTTCCAAACTTCATTAAATTCCTACGACTGTAAACGATTTGTTCGAGTTCAAATCGTTTAAAATATTTCGAACTCGGTTCGATTCAATTGAACCTTTAAAATCATAATTCACCTAGAGGTCGAGTGAAATTAATTAGTTCAAGCTCAAAATCGAGCCATGAATAAATATATTATATTATATTATTTACATTACATTATATTATATTTAATAAAAATGAAATATATATATATATATAATATGTTGGCTCTGTAAACTCGACGAGATTAACGAACAATATTAGTTGGGTTTGAGCTCGAACTCGAATGTTGTACGAACTCGAATATTGTACATGCTCGAGGTTGAATACTGTACGAGTTCGATCTTGAATATTGTACGAGATCGATCTCGAATATTGTACGATCTCGAATATTGTACGAGTTCGATCTCGAATATTATACGAGTTCGATCCCGAATACTGTACAAGCTCGATCTAGAATACTGTACGAGCTCGATCCTGAATACTATACGAGCTCGATCAAATTGGAATTCAAGTTGAGATTTGACCGAGCTTTTCGCAAACAGTTTGCTTCAAAATCGAACTCGAATCAAACTAATTTCACTCAAAATCGAACTCGAGTAAAACTAATTTCATTCGAACTCGACCTTCAGCCAATACACTACAGGTTCGCACGAGTTTGAGTCGAGTTGGAATTCGAGATATTTTAAACTAGTTGAGTTCGAATTAGTGGTTGTTCGAGTTCATCTCGACTCATATATGGTCCTAAGTGTTGTAGAATTAAAATGAAAGGAAATGAACTGTACCCTATCCAGCGGCAGATTATAATATAATTTAAACATGAGAATGAGTGTCAGTTTGTCTAATAACACCAAACTATTAGGCTACTGATTTATACATGCGTTAAAGATGTATAATTTGTGAATTATAGTAACTTTTTATGTTGAATATAGCATATGCATTTAATTGGATAATTTTGGATATTTATTGGGTATTTGTTGGGTTCCCATTAAATTAACATAATTGGGAACCATTGGGATCAAAATTCCCCATTAACATAATCATTCTCATCCCGCCCAATCCCAAAAGTTGATAGGTATTTAATACCCGATCTCATTAACTACCCATTTATTAATTTTCCATCCCATTTCTTCCAAATTCTGCTCAATTGACACCTCTAGTATTTATTTATGAATTCAATTTAAGGGTCAAAGTTGAAATATTTTGATTAAATTAATAGTTAAATTGCATATTGATATGGGACAAACAGAGTACTATAATATTAATAAGAGTAAAATACTTAGACGACCCCCAGTTCCATAAAAAAAATGCAAATATAACCCTCGATTTTATAAAAGTGCATATATATATATATATATACCCATAGCTGGCCAAAATATATAAACTTATAACTCGAGTTTCCGCTTAGAATAACGAGAATATGAATGGGTACAAATGGCCACTTATATAACTTTGGATATTATTGCACTTTTAAAAAACTTGAAATTATATTTGCATATAAAAAAATCGAAGGTTATATAGTCAGTTACCACTATTAATAAAACAATGGTGTTGTAAATTGGTTGGAAATAGACAAATGATAATGTTTTTTGGGGTATCAAATTGAGGATGGAAGAACTTTTTGCTAGGGTTTTGAGGAGTACAAGTACGTAACAACTAAGTCCAATCCCATGATAGGGTTTATGCGACCGATCGGACTTTTATGACCGATAGCAATCGAACTTAGCTTGTTTTTATAATTGTCAATTTTGTTGCTAAACTCAGAGGGAAAGAGAAAAGACTAAAGAGAGAAGGCGTCGCATCAACTAGACAATAACGTCAACATACAAGCACATGTCATATGTGTGTATGGACCCAAAATTCCTTGTTGAAAAAACATAGCCACCCGCCCTGCACAACATTCCAATGTTTCATTTAAAATTTTCTCAATTAAAAGTTCATATTTTCTTATTTAAGTTAAAGTTTAGGCAAAATTTTGACAAAAAAATGATATTTTCATAAACAAATTCCTTGTTGAAAAAACATAGCCACCCGCCCTGCACAACATTCCAATGTTTCATTTAAAATTTTCTCAATTAAA